>OY720443.1:4297722-4300222 GCA_963082915.1 Dolichopus griseipennis | reverse complement strand
ACCATGCAAGTACTAACATGGTTAAAAAAAAAATTTTTTTTTTTTAAAAAAAGGGCATCGTATGTTAACTGTGCTACGAAAAATGTACGCAATGTTAAACAACCAACAAAAAAAACACAAAAAAAAAAATTTTTTTTTCTAAAGCCGATGCAAGTACATACTAACATGGTTAAAAAAAAAATTTTTTTTTTTTAAAAAAAGGGCATTGTATGTTAACTGTACTACGAAAATTGTACGCAATGTTAAACAACCAACAAAAAAAACACAAAAAAAAAAAATTTTTTTTCTAAAGCCCATGCAAGTACTAACATGGTTAAAGACCATGCAAGTACTAACATGGTTAAAAAAAAAATTTTTTTTTTTTAAAAAAAGGGCATCGTATGTTAACTGTGCTACGAAAAATGTACGCAATGTTAAACAACCAACAAAAAAAAACACAAAAAAAAAAAATTTTTTTTCTAAAGCCGATGCAAGTACTAACATGGTTAAAGACCATGCAAGTACTAACATGGTTAAAAAAAAAATTTTTTTTTTTTAAAAAAAGGGCATCGTATGTAAACTGTGCTACGAAAAATGTACGCAATGTTAAACAACCAACAAAAAAAACAAAAAAAAAAAAATTTTTTTTCTAAAGCCGATGCAAGTACTAACATGGTTAAAGCCCATGCAAGTACTAACATGGTTAAAAAAAAAATTTTTTTTTTTTAAAAAAAGGGCATCGTATGTTAACTGTACTACGAAAAATGTACGCAATGTTAAACAACCAACAAAAAAAACACAAAAAAAAAAAATTTTTTTTCTAAAGCCGATGCAAGTACTAACATGGTTAAAACCCATGCAAGTACTAACATGGTTAAAAAAAAAAATTTTTTTTTTTAAAAAAAGGGCATCGTATGTTAACTGTGCTACGAAAAATGTACGCAATGTTAAACAACCAACAAAAAAAACACAAAAAAAAATAATTTTTTTTCTAAAGCCGATGCAAGTACTAACATGGTTAAAGCCCATGCAAGTACTAACATGGTTAAAAAAAAAATTTTTTTTTTTTAAAAAAAGGGCATCGTATGTTAACTGTACTACGAAAAATGTACGCAATGTTAAACAACCAACAAAAAAAACACAAAAAAAAAAAATTTTTTTTCTAAAGCCGATGCAAGTACTAACATGGTTAAAGCCCATGCAAGTACTAACATGGTTAAAAAAAAAATTTTTTTTTTTTAAAAAAAGGGCATCGTATGTTAACTGTACTACGAAAAATGTACGCAATGTTAAACAACCAACAAAAAAAACACAAAAAAAAAAAAATTTTTTTCTAAAGCTCATGCAAGTACTAACATGGTTAAAAAAAAAATTTTTTTTTTTAAAAAAAGGGCATCGTATGTTAACTGTGCTACGAAAAATGTACGCAATGTTAAACAACCAACAAAAAAAACACAAAAAAAAAAAATTTTTTTTCTAAAGCCGATGCAAGTACTAACATGGTTAAAGCCCATGCAAGTACTAACATGGTTAAAAAAAAAATTTTTTTTTTTTGATAAAAGGGCATCGTATGTTAACTGTGCTACGAAAAATGTACGCAATGTTAAACAACCAACAAAAAAAACACAAAAAAAAAAAATTTTTTTTCTAAAGCCGATGCAAGTACTAACATGGTTAAAGCCCATGCAAGTACTAACATGGTTAAAAAAAAAATTTTTTTTTTTTAAAAAAAGGGCATCGTATGTTAACTGTACTACGAAAAATGTACGCAATGTTAAACAACCAACAAAAAAAAAAAATTTTTTTTCTAAAGCCGATGCAAGTACTAACATGGTTAAAAAAAAAATTTTTTTTTTTTAAAAAAAGGGCATCGTATGTTAACTGTGCTACGAAAAATGTACGCAATGTTAAACAACCAACAAAAAAAACACAAAAAAAAAAAATTTTTTTTCTAAAGCCCATGCAAGTACTAACATGGTTAAAAAAAAAATTTTTTTTTTTTAAAAACAGTGCATCGTATGTTAACTGTACTACGAAAAATGTACGCAATGTTAAACAACCAACAAAAAAAACACAAAAAAAAAAAATTTTTTTTCTAAAGCCGATGCAAGTACTAACATGGTTAAAGCCGATGCAAGTACTAACATGGTTAAAGCCCATGCAAGTACTAACATGGTTAAAAAAAAAATTTTTTTTTTTTAAAAAAAGGGCATCGTATGTTAACTGTACTACGAAAAATGTACGCAATGTTAAACAACCAACAAAAAAAACACAAAAAAAAAAAATTTTTTTTCTAAAGCCCATGCAAGTACTAACATGGTTAAAAAAAAAATTTTTTTTTTTTAAAAAAAGGCATCGTATGTTAACCGTGCTACGAAAAATGTACGCAATGTTAAACAACCAACAAAAAAAACACAAAAAAAAAAAATGTTTTTGCTAAAGCCGATGCAAGTACTAACATGGTTAAAGCCCATGCAAGTACTAACATGGTTAAAAAAAAAATTTTTTTTTTTTAAAAAAA
>OY720443.1:4260222-4292722 GCA_963082915.1 Dolichopus griseipennis | reverse complement strand
TAAACATTTATTCAATTCAAAGTGTTATTTGATTAAAATATCAAAAATCGTATATTCGTATGCACGGTATAATATAACACGTTCCTTTTTTATACTATTGACGTAATTAATTATTTGTGATTTTGTTTCAAACCGATGTTTCTTCGTTTTAGCTGCCACAGTAATTTTTTTAAGCGTAGCAGAAACGTTCTTTGTGATAAATAGAATGTCCACATTGCAGATTGGCAATGTTTTAAATGCTGCCGCTTGCATCCTTATTTGTTGAGACTTATGATAGAGAACAAAGATGTAAAACTTAAATTCCGAAAAGGAGTTCAATACTCTTTAATGACATTATTTCCAATTCGACAATTGACAACAAATCCAAACAAAACAGTGGCCAATTATGTATTCGTAAAGAATAAAAAAAAATTGGATTCATCAACTAAATTAGAAGACTGATGGAGTTTCTATATTTATTTGATTTTGTTACAATTACATTTCCTATACAGGCAGTTGACTTCCCAGCACTTGGCAACACTTAATCGTTGCTATTTGTTCTCATTTATGTGAACAGTTCCAAAAAGTTGTAATAATTCAGTGGAGCAAATCAGCCCTATATATTATTAAATACAAGATAGTTATATGGACATTTACAAGGTTCTACGAATTTCACAAAATATAGGATTTTGATATACTTAGCAATAATCATTGCCACATCATGCATCTATTGCGAAGCTTTTCATAGAATGACTGAAAAAATATCTATTAAAATTTTATTACTCAATTTCTATTCTTTAAAAAAATTAATTTCTTTAAATTTATCCGATATTTTGTTCAGTTCCTTTTCTAATACTAAATACCAACTTTATAGTTTTGTTTCTTTAAGCTAAATTAAAAAAATATTTTAACACAAAATAACTACGAAAAATAACTAAAGAATTTTTTTTATATTTTCATAGGGATGAGAAAAGAAACTTATCGATATTTATACATAAATTGTCAATCGATTTTGAATTTAATATACAATTGGGTCATCTTTTAACCATATTTTGTAAATCTAATTGAAGAATAACAACAAAAAGTAAAAACAAAAAAAAATTTATTGAAAAATCCCAATAAGAAATCAAAATAATAGAATTATATATTATTATTCTTTCATGTATTAAGTCTCTTATATAAATATTATTCCATTTTTATGTTTTTTTTAAATGTTTTTCTATGATTACATTTTTTTTTTTTATAAATTGAGTTGTATAACTGTAATGTATACATATATGTATATTGATTAACAAAAAATTATTTTCTGGTAAATAATTATATATTGAGGTCTTTTTGGAGGATATTGGGGGGAATTATAATATTATAGTGGGATAGAATTATGCATATGGCTTATTAACTGAGGGAATACAATATCACAAATACTTAATTGAAAGTATGATTACTTATAATATTTTTTTACCAAATCTCCATGGTAACCAAGTATACTCATGTAGTGAAAAATAATATAAACAAAATAAATTATATTATTTATATAAAAATTAAGCTATTGAGTTACAAATTTCAGGTTTCAAAGTCTCGGTGTTAGGTTAGCCTGTTACTCCCATCAATATAATTTTAAGTTCTTCAAAACTTTTCTCAATTTTATAATTCTAGACAGCACTGTTCTCAATTTTTTTAATTTTGCTAAAGCTAGCGAATGAGTGTTGTCCAATCATTTTTAGTTCATAAAACTTTGCATATAATATTTTATGTTAATTCCAATTTTCCTAAATAATAATTTTTATTTTAAACCTAGTTTTTGTTTCTTGATTAATTTGACTAGGATATAAATTTAGAGCTAGTTTCTCTATTACATTTTTAAAATATATACATAGTAATAGCTTTTCTGAATTTTTAGTAGATAAGGTATGTTTTTATAAATATTAAACTAAAGACTACAATGAGTTAATAAATTTTTCCAAACATATTTCGAATTTCTATAGCTAAAAGTAACGGAAAAAACAGAACTAACTAGTAGACTAGTAGACAATTTTAATCCATTCCCTTAAGTATTATTATATCCATTATTACTAATTTTGGTTATGCTATTAAAATCTATGTTAAATCAATAATAACAAGAATGAAAAATTTCAAAAATCATAAAATATAAAATTTTTCAACAGTGTCTGTAAACTTTTGTCACACACTGTATTAAAAAAATGTATAAAAAAATATTAAAAATAAAAACAAAAAATGATGAAAATCCAATTGTAAATAATAACTTTCAAATGACAAAACAGTTTTCATTTTCCATTAGTCAATTTTTTTTTTATTCTTCTTACCCTGTTGTTTATTAAATACCTCTGGTCAAATGTTCGATAATACTATTAACAAATATATATACTTTTTGATTTATATAACTATATATAGATTGAAATGACATACATATACAATAATATACATATCCATGTAGGTTGGATGGCAATTTCATTTCTGTTATCTTTGGGATTATACTTCGGATCCAATTACAGATTACAGCCATATCAAAATGTTGATATAGTATATGTGCTTATGTATGTGTGTGTAGGATTATATATATAATCTAGATGTGTAGGTTCGTATATGTATGATATATAAAAATAATCTTATCATAGACTTAGAAATTTTCTTTTGGTTTTTCTTTTCATTTTCATTTTTATAATTTTTTCCATTTTAAGTCCCCAAAGTTTTTCCATTTTAAGTCCCCAAAGTTTTTCCATTTTTTGATTTTCAATTTTTTTTTTTGGAAATTGAGAAAACAAAAGAAAAATGTAAAGAAAATATGATAGGGAAACTCACAACTGAATTTAAAATTTTTATTTTTTTTTAGGATCAATATTAATGAAAAATACTTTAGAGAATAAAACTAAGCCTTAGTTATGTTTTTAATCAACAGTTTAAAAATGAAATCATATACTTAGATATTTTTGTATTTTAATGTAATCGTAGTTGGTATGCTATAGAACCAAAAATTTAATTATTTATTGTGAGATAATTCCGTTTTCCAGTTAGAAGTTAATTACTCTATTTAATACATTAGGAATTACGTGGCGCAATATTCTGTTTTGACTTATTATTTCTTTGTTAATTATTGACGTAAAAAGTTCCTTTAAGAACTCTTTAAATAAAATTAGGACCCTTCAAATCTAAGGAAAGAGTCTACCACGCTTCAGTAATCGCATAGTTCTAGCAGAATCACCATTTTTTTTTTATGCGGTATGAGCTGCAACCATATGCCACGATCATTCAGACCTACCAGACGTAAGCAAATTTCCTAAAACTGTCCGATATACTGCCCTAAATACGATCAGTTTCATTTTCGACTTAAAAATGCTCATAATTAGATTGTTCAAGAAGTTGATATTTTCTGACATAATAAAATTCAACAGATAATATTATAAAATTTTATTAAATTACTATCCATGCTCCATAAGAAATAAAATAAAAAATTTCAAATTAGTTAGCACAAGCTAGCCCGGCCTGCATATTAAAAAGTAATAATTGATCGTTTAAATATATATTATAAAAAAAAATTTTGTAACGCCCTTAAATTATTTTTTTTTTGATTTGCTAAATCTTTATTTTGAAGGAGGTCTCCAAGCTCAAATATTAAAAATTCTGCAAGCTTTTTTATCAAACTTCGTGCTGAAAATTTTTTAATCTTTTAATATCAAGTTGTGTCTAAGCAAATTTACAAAACCAAAAACTTAGGTTTTGTTCTAATTTTCTTTTGCTTTAAGTCTCGGTGCTAAAGACTCAATTTCAAGTCAATCAGTGAAGCCAACAAAATCTTTGATTGAAAAAATATTGTGCCGCAAAGGGATAATAAATTCAGAAAAAGTGGTAGATTCAATCATACCCAGATATAGTTTCTTTCGAAGTTTTGTGTCAATCGGATGTACACACTATTATTATACCCGTATGACTTTATAGTCAAAGGGTATGATATATTTGCGATTACGTTTGTGACGCAGAGAAGGAGGCGGGTAGATATAGTTTCAAGTGTATGGATCGGATCAGAATCGAAAAATAAATCTATTTAGCTATGTATGTCCGTCCGTCTGTCCCCGAAATAACTCAAAAACTAAAGGAGCTAGGATATTTTTGCAAATTCGTTTTATAAAAATAGCCATCAAATTCGTTTCATAAAAATATAGGGTTCGAGTAGCTGCCATACAACTTCTTGCTTTACATAAGTACTCTGTACCTATTACAACTGCGTATCTGAAATTTTGCCAAAAGTAGTTTAGTTTTATGGCCAAAGTTACTGCAAATTTTGGTTGGTCTACTGCAGTGGGTTCGAGTAGCTGCTATGCAACTTATTATTTTATATGGCAATTACTCTACACTTAATGAAGCTGGGTGTCTGAAATTTTGCCAAAAGTAATTAACCGGATGATATAATGTGTATGTTGTGGTCATACGGGTATCTCAGAGTTGACACAGTCTACTCTACTACACTCTTCCTCGTTTCTATCTGAAACGAGTTTCTGATCTTGTTAATATTTATGTTAAGATCATTATACATTCAAAATATATTGACTAATCCATTCTTGGTTATATATTATATACAGATTTGAATAAGTTGACGATAAATCTTTAACGATTTATTTCTAATCTGAAAACATATTATAAAAAAAACATAAATCTAATTACTTATCATTTTATTATAATCAACCAAATCATTGTAATCATTGCGGTTAAAAAAAAAAGTTAATTTCCTTTTTCTAACAGATTTCAGAAAATAAAAATAGTATTTATATACATATGTATTATGTATATATAATATATATATAGTGCTCTTAATAGATTACAAATATATCTTAAAAAAAAATAAAATTTACACTTATATTGTTCAGAGAATTTTTGCATCATTATCCTAGATTTTATTCCTTTTGAAACTATCATAAATCATTCTTTAAAATATTATGGTTAACTCTATCAAATAATGATTTAGCAATGTTTACTAACGGTATTTTCTTATATATATATATATATATATATATATATATATATATGTATAAGATTGGAGAATAATCTGAACAAACGTATAATATGTGAAAGAAATTACCTTGATGTTCTACATATTATTATGATTATATATTTATTTTTTATCATAATTATGTAAAAAATACATGATAACATATCCATATAAATATATTGTTGCTGTTGTTGTTGTTGTTGTTATTATTGTTAAATAAATAAAATGATGTAAACATGGATATGAAAAGTAAAGTTAAGTCTATCATAAAGTTTATTAATGTCTGTAACTACAATAATAATATTCATAAATAGATTGTTTTTGTTTTTTTTTTTACTTACCTACAACAGGTAAAATAACTTTGTTTAATATATTTTGTAAATAAAATATAAGAATACACACACACACACACACACATGCATAATGTATAGATAGGTATATCATAATATTTAATCGGCTTATTTTTTCCCATACAAATATAAACATCCTTTTTTAGAGCAAACTATTTGACCAATTTTAATGAAACAAAAACCAAAATAAAGGTTTTTTTTGTTTTCATAGGACAATGATATTTTTTTTTTAGAATATTGCGTTTTTTCAGGTGAAAATCCGTCTTTAATTTAACGTAAATTTGAATTTAACGGTCACGCTTTTAAAAGTTGAGGCTTATGACTCTAATATTATGCGCCGACTTTCTGTGTAAAAGTAATTCATTTTCGGTTTTAACTCGCAGCTAAATCTAAATCAAAAGATTATAGGCGCCGACTTATGTATATCTTTCTTTTTTTTTGTTTAGTTCAATATTCAATGAACAAGGAGATTTAAATTTTTTTAAAATTTTTTTTTTGTTTTTGTTTTTTCTTTATCTTAAAAAGTGAACGAAAAAATGAGTTCGAAATGAAAGCAATACATTTGGTTTATACAGTAGTTTTCATTTATAACGAACTCGGTTCAATTTTAATTACAATAAACGTAACAGTTTTTGCCAATGAATTAAATTTTACCTAAAAATGTAAGTTGTTTATTACATTTATATTTCTTTTATTTAAACTTATTATATCTAATAATGTTGCTCGGTGATTATTTTAGTATTTTTATATGTATTTTTGAATATAATAAAAAATCATAATAACGCATCAAAAATACAAAAAAAATTTCATTACAAGAAAAAGCATATATACATCTATAAACATAGAGGTGAGGTTGACACATCAAATAAAAATCTAGCAAATGAGTTCAAATTGCCCATTCTAGAATTAGCACAATCTACAATATTCAATTCTTATACTAATTTTTCAAAATTCACAGCATTCTTTTAAAACGACATTTTTTTATTACGACGAATATTTTCTGTCTCTTCATGGTCGTTATAAGCGAGCTTTACTGTATTTTTTTTTTTGCTATATGTTTGCAGAAACAAAAAAATTACATTTCTCAGGAAAAATTATGTGTTCTTTAGGAATTAACTAGAATAAATGCATACGGCGTGCAGTTTCTGTCAAAAAATTTTTAAAAAAATAAGTAGGTATGTTATGTACTGTACTTCGGAATTTAAAATTTTAAAATTTGACAAAGCGTATAAAAATATTGTAATAATTGTTTTTTCTGATGTTGCTACGATTAAGTTTTCAAAATAAAATATTTTAAAATAATATTTTTTTTTTAAAAAACATACATTCCAAATAATTGAAAATACCTATAATATGTTTGCAAAAAAAACTAAAAAATAATCTTCAACTGAAATAAAAGTTGACGTATAATTTCTGTCAAAAAATTTACAAATAAATAGGTACATGAATTTAAATGAGAGCTGTTCGAAATGAAAGCAATACATTTAGTTTATACAGTAGTTTTTATTTATAACGAACTCGGTTCAATTTTAATTATAATAAACTTTACACTTTTTGATAAAGAATTAAATTTTACCTAAAAATGTAAGTTTTTTATTACATTGATATTTCTTTTATTTAAACTTATTATATCTAATAATGTTGCTTGGCGATTAATTAAGTGTTTTTTATTTAGTTTTGAATATAAAAACAATCATAATAACGCATCACAAATACAAAAAAAATATCAATAGAAGAAAAAGCACTATACATAGGCTTGAGGCTGTCACATCAAATAAAATGTTAGCAAATGAGTTCGAAGTGCCCATTCTAGAATCAGCACATTCTACAATGTTCAAGTCTTATACTAATTTTTCAAAATTCACAGCATTCTTTTAAAACGACATTCGTTTATTACGACGAATATTTTCAGTCCCATAATGGTCGTTATAACCGAAAAGTACTGTATTTTGTTTTTGTTTGCAATTTATTATAATACAGTAGGTACTAAAAAAAAATTTTTTGTAAATTGTAAATTGTGGTTGCTTTAAAGCATACGCGACGTTTTAAATTTTAAATTTTAAAATTTAAAAATTGACAAAGTGTATAAAAATACATATTGTAATTGTTTTTTCTTATGCTGCTGCGATTAAATTTTAAAAATAAAATATTTTAAAATAACATTTTTTTAAATAATTTGGTTTAAAATATACAAATATTCAAATAAATTAAAAATACATACAGTAGGTACAATATGTTTGCAAAACTAAAAAAATTATCTTTCTCAAAAAAAGTTATTTCTTTCTTAGGTCCTAACCTAAATAAAAGCGCGCAGCGTATAATTTCTGTCAAAAAATTGAGAAATAAATAGGTTCATAAATTTACATTAGAGCAGCGAAAATACGCGTAACGCAATGTACTGTATCTCGAACTTTTAAAATTTACAAATATTGACAAAATGTATAAAAATATTATTATTGGTTTTTCTTATATTTCTAATATTATGTTTTAAAAAGTAATATTTTTTTACAATAATTTTTATTAAAAAATATCTTATATTCAAAATACCTATAATATGAAATTAAAAATATTTTTTGTAGGTACTAAATTAAAACATTCAAAATTAAATATTGTACGCGCGTATCGGTTTACCGATAATGGATATGTAGACAGACGTATTGACGTACTGCCGTATAAAAATTGTACGTCGTATGTTTTAGATTTCATTCTAATAATTGAAAAGTTTATTTCACACTTTCAACATCGAATAATGTTTTTTTATAATTAAAAAAACTATTTTTAGTTTTACTTTGACAAAACGAACGAATGTTATATATCAAAAAGTGTACATGAAGATTAGATAGGCGTAGTTTGTAAATGGAACGCTAATTTTTGTTTCAGGAGTACATAATTGGCAGATTATCATCATATATATATTTGACATTTTAAAACCACCTGTCATTTGAGAAGTTAATTATATTTAATAGTATTTAAATATTAATAAAGTGAAAAAAATAAGGTTTATTGCTGATATAAATATAAAGAATATTTTTTAATATGGAAGGGGGTAAGTGCTTATTGGTTATCGAATAAAAAATATGATTTAACATAACCTATTCAAGAGAATTTTAATTAAAGCCATCTGCCGGAAATTATTTATCTACTCTGTCATATACTCTTTTACAAGGGCTGAAGTAGCTGGCAATAGTTGAGAGTAGAAAAGAGTTTACTCCTCTTAAAGGAATAAAAGCAATAATATTTATTTGTTTTAAGAAACTTATGAGTCATGGCTCATGACCATGTATAGAAATATATTTTTGTCAATAAAAAACTTAGGAAATATAAAATAAATAAACTAGACAAAAATGTATAAAGTAAATTAAGCAATTCAGAATCATTTTTCGCATGTTTTCAGATTTTTAAATAGGCATACATTTGTAGTAAAAATTTACCTATGTAGCTATTAAATTTAAAAATGAAAAAAGGGTAGGAAAAATTTATTCTTTGATTTATTGAAAAACTTTTTTTTTTGCTATAAATCTTAAGATTGAAATTTAAAAAAGGACTTCGGTCAACTTGACTATTATTTGTACTTCTGGCAGCTTCAATATAATATAATACTAATTACTAAACTTATGAATTATGATATGTTATATTTTGTTGTACATATTATGTATTCATAGAGTTTTTTAATTAGGATACAGAATACGTACAACATAGTTCATATCGTACTAAAATGTTTAGAAAAAAATACAGTTCGCTATATGAAGGACAGCATTGGGTTCTTGACTTCAATAAATATATGTATATGTTTAGAAATATGTATTTATTAGAATAATATTTATATGTAATTTTAATTTAATTTAACTGTACCAATTTATCCTCTCTTTAAAGCGGCTTAAGCTATAGAAATAAAACTCAAAAATCGGTACTTAACAACGTTTTAATAATTAAGAAAAATTATAAATTTTTTTTAAGCAAATTTCAAGCGCAAGAATTGTTGACAACACTGTTGGCATAATTTTTATTATGTATAGTCTAATATAATTTACACAAAACGAATTTTATATGTTAACTTAAAAGCAAAAATAGCTCGAATTTCGAGCACAGGGCGATACTAGTAAGATATTAAGTTTATATTTTGTTCCTATATTTGACAGGACATTAATATTATTACGATGTGCTGAAAATATAAAATAAGAAAATAACAGTTTTTTTAAAAGCTTGTGTTTATATTAAAAAAAAAAACTTATATTTTATCATATCTATATATATAAAAGGGAATGTTTGTGGGTTTGTTTGTTTGTTTGTTTGTTTGTTTGTTTGTTTGTTTGTTTGTATGTAGCGAATAGACTCCTAAACTGCCCAGCCGATTTTCATGAAAATTTGTATATAGGGGTTTTTGGGTACGGAAAGAAATCGTGGCCCAAAAATTTTGCTCTAACGGACCGCCAAGTTGGGGCTGTGGTGCAAGTATTTAAACTTCTTTGTTCTAAAATGAAAACGGTTTGACCGATTGACTTCAAATTTTGTATACGTGATGCTCTTTGAGAATTGAGTAGACACTATTAACAGTTTTGGAATTTGTTAACCCATGTCGGGCCGACGGGTGGTCAAAAAAAATTTTGGGTCCAAACTTTGTCCGATTTTACGAAATTCTGCTTTGGTTTAAAAGAAAGCCCCAAAAAAATTTTTGTTGAGTTCCATTAACCCTTTGCGGCCCAACAGCTTTTTATAGGTTTTTTCAATACTTTACTCTAAATTCGAAACGGTTTGACCGATTGACTTCAAATTTTGTATACGTGATGCTCTTTGAGAATTGAGTAGATACTATTGACAGTTTTGGAATTTGTTAACCCATGTCGGGCCGACGGGTGGTCAAAAAAAATTTTGGGTCCAAATTTTGTCCGATTTTACGAAATTCTGCTTTGGCTTTAAAGAAAGCCCAAAAAAAAATTTTGTTGAGTTCCATTAACCCATTGCGGCCCAACAGCTTTTTATAGCTTTTTTCAATACTTTACTCTAAATTCGAAACGGTTTGACCGATTGACTTCAAATTTTGTATACGTGATTCTCCTTGAGAATTGAGTTGACACTATTAACAGTTTTGGAATTTGTTAACTCATGTCGGGCCGACGGGTGGTCAAAAAAAATTTTGGGTCCAAATTTTGTCCGATTTTACGAAATTCTGCTTTACCTTTAAAGAAATCCCCAAAAAAAATTTTGTTGAGTTCCATTAACCCATTGCGGCCCAAAAGCTTTTTATAGGTTTTTTCTATACTTTACTCTAAATTAGAAACGGTTCGACCAATTGACTTCAAAATTTGGATACGTGATGCTCCTTGAGAATTGAGTTGACACTATTAACAGTTTTGGAATTTATTAACCCATGTTGGGCCGACGGGGTGTCAAAAAAAATGTTGGGTCCGAATTTTGTCCGATTTTATGAAATTCTGCTTTGGCTAAAAAGAAAACCCAGAAAAAAATTTTATTGACTTGCATTAACCCATTGGGGCCAACAGCTTTTTATAGGTTTTTTCAATACTTAACTCTAAATTAAAAACGGTTTGACCGATTTTCTTTAAATTTTGTATACGTGCTCCCCTGTGAGAATTGAGTTGACACTATTAACAGATATGGAATTTGTTAACCCATGTCGGCCCGACGGTTGGTCAAAATAATTTTGGAAGCTAATATTGTCAAAATTTGCGAAGTACTGCTTTGGCTAAAAAGAAAGCCCCAAAAAAATTTTGTTGAGTGATTTGGAAGCAAATTACGTCCAATTTTGCGCAATACTGCTTTGCCCAAAGAGAAAGTGTAGTTCCGTTGACCCAGTGGGGCACAGTGGCTTTTAATAGATTTTTGCGTTACTTAACTCTAAAGTAGAAACGATTTGACCGGTTTACCTCAAATTTTATATGTGTGAAGCAACTTGAAAATGGAGTTGAGTCTGTTAACAGTCGGTCTTGCGATTTTTAAAAAAAATTTTTTGGAAGTAAATTACGTCAAAATTTGGAAAGTAGTTCGTACTGCTTTGAATTACAGAAAGTTTCAAAAATTACTAGAATAATCCTAGAAAAATCGTTTTAAAAAGATTGCTTTCACACATTTTAAAATTTACATGTGTAAACCGTGTGAAGTTTTGTGTTAACTTTTTGCAGTAACATCAAATTCAATTAAACCTCCATTGAGAGGCGCAGCAACGCGCACCGGGTATTAGCTAGTTATATATATATATACAAATGTGTACTTACTCTTAGCTGAAGAAAATTTACAAAATTATACCGTTATATTTTGTCTGTTTGTCATTGATGGAGAAATGAGGAGAAACGTCAAAATTTATTTATACAATGGTTTTTGAATCACAGTTATTATTAATTTTGACGTTCATCTTCTACAAGCTTCAACTTGTATCTGTTAAAAGTATTACCAGACTTTGTTTTATTTGGTTATTTGAATTTTGAAAACAAGATTCATCTAGAGCTACTAGAAAATTCAAAAGTTATTCATTGATTTATTTATAAAAAATCCACTACATGTTGTGATGTATATTAAACCAATGATTCAGTCTCTTCTTTTCAAGTTTTGGCAGGTAGATATTTTGTATTATGATTTAATAAATTATAATAATTGAATAATAAATTACCACTACGTCACGGGTTGGATATTTAAAAGTGTAATAAATTCTCATTAAACCGTTATGTATTGGTATGAATAATAATCCATGCAATCTAGTTATTTAAAAACCTATCAAGACTCTGCACACACATTCAACAAATGACTGATTTTCAAAAAAAAAATTTTTTTTAAATATTGTCGCAAAATAATTATGAGCCCTAATGGAGGAAAAATTTTAATATGACCTTTTCGGAACCGTTAAAAATAAAACAAAATCCATTCAGAAAAAAATCATTTTCTCGCTGTCTCCTGTTTCAGGTTTTGAGGATTGTTTTGGAATATTAACTAAGCAAACTTTTGATTAAACTTTTAATGAGTCTTGTAATTTACAACAAAAATTATATTTCTATTCCTAAAGACTTTTTAATTAAACGTCAACAGCTGCAATTACTTGTCAAATAAAATAAAATGAAACGTCAAATTAAACTTAAATGAAATTCAAGCTAGTCATGGGAAAAATCATAACCTTAGTTAAAAATAGAGTTTTTTTAAAATATTTATTTGACTTACACTGTGTTATACGACTTATTTTAATAAAACTGTTATTGAAATTACGATAAACATTTTATTTTATTTTAGTTATTATGGCTCATACGTAACCATCATGTTTTTTAAAATGACATTTTACATAAGTAATATGTCGTTGTACCTGTTCACATACAATATTTATGAATGTGTATTCTAATATAATATAGCTTTTTTTTAAAAGTTACATATTATGTAATTTTGTTTTTATTATATTGATGTTTTATGGAATTATTGTGATGAAAAACATTTCTTTTATATCTGATTTATGGCATTCAAAATAAAAATATATGGACTTAATAATTTATACTAGGAAAAATATAAACTTAAGTTTTTTAAGTGAATTTAATATAATAATTTATATTAAACGATGCATCCACTTCAAATGCAATTTGTTTTAATATTTTATTTCGGCATTAAAAATTCAATTGCAATTTTTTTTTATCAAACTATAAAATGCATTGAAAAAATGGGAGCATTTTTTTAAGGATTTATCAATTGTGACTTTGCTAGAAATATATAAGAAATGCCTTCTGCCAAAATTTACTGACAGGTCTGTTTACACCATACATACATGATCGAACATGGTACTAAATTTGATCTAATACCTATATTTTGTATGTGATTACTGTACACATATACACCCTTAGATGCTTATCTAATCAAAATATAATACAATAAAATAAAAAATAAACTGGACTAGATTGCTGGACTAAGGTTAATGAGAAGAAAAACTGTTTCAAAGTTCAGCAATTTACTTTTATATTAAAACACTTTTAAATGCAAAAGATCTACCATCAACTATTGGTTTCTGCAAATTTTCAATTTGAGGCATTTGTGATCTATATTATTTAATTACATTTAAAAGTTAATTATTTTTTTATTTTAAAAAAAATTACATTTATAATCCATTATACACAATTCCAATTCCTCAAGTATTTTTCCAACATTCCATCTTCAAAACCAAACTGTACACAAGGTTTTCAAACTGTACGCATCTCAAAACTTACTCTTAAAAGGGTGCAAATTATTAAATTCTCACAATATCTAATTAAAAGACCAGTTCAATTTTCATTCATAGAATCTACTACAACTGGATTTTAAAATATTTCCAATAGAGTTAACTACTTGGAAAACAATTGAATTTTTGATACTTAAGTATTTCTTGGTGCTTAATTACTCGAAAATACTTTAATATCAAAAAACAATTACAAAAGTAATTCAACTCAAAATTTAATTAATTTCTGGGAATTACAAGTATTTTTAATTGATTCTTTTTCTTATAACTACATTTCGTAAGTATCGAAATATAAGTAATACAGGTGCTTGTCAAGTAGGTAATGGGTATCAGTACTTGAATTATACAGGTTTTCTATTAAGTACATAATATAATATTATAATATGTAATAATATAGTTTAGCATCTTAATTTATATAATTTTTCTTATGTGTGCTGTGAAGCCACTTGACATGTTCACTTGACAGATACCTAATTGTTCAGCTAAACGCGAAGTAGATTAACTACATTCGGTATTACTCTCATTTGATCCTCCAAGTTCTACCAAGTTCGCCCTTAAAACGAAATACACGTTATCTCTAAATTTTATAGATCTCTTAAGCTATTTCTTAAATTGAGTAACTGTCACATCGATTTGCTTTAAATTTTGTGTTATATGTAATCTTTCGTTACGGTGGAGTGGGCTACAAAACCGGATCCGTTTCGGCCCCCTATTAGTAGAAACAGTTTTATAAACATACTCTATTGTCGAATATTCTAAGTCGAATGTCTAGATTTTTAAAAACTGCGTTCATCTAAAAGTAAGTCTCAAATACTTCTTTCCGTCAATTACAAACGGTTTTTATAATTAACAGTTAAATGAATAAACAGTTTTAATTATTAAACGTCACTTTCAAATTAACTTTTAAATTTTTAAAACTCTAATTTATTTTATTTATTTATTTTATTATTTATTATTTAATTTTTTTTTCTTGATATTAAAGAAATTTGAAAATAAATAAATATAAAGAATATTTTTTAATATAAATAAATTGAATTTTTCTGAAAATGTTTAACAATATTAAAAAGATAAATAAAATGCAAAAAAAAAAAAAAAAAATATTTCAATCGATTTTCATTTTTTAATTTTATTCTACAACTTATCAAAAACGGAAATGTCCGAATTATACACCATATAGCTTTAAAATGTGAATATTTTCATATTCATTTGCATTCTCTGTACATATATATTACAGAATATTTTCAAATAATACAAGAAAATGGTTGCAATTTACTGTCAAAATGAATTTTATAAAAAAAAAAAACAAAAAAAAAAACAAAGAAAATAGTAGTCATACATACATACAAAAGAAATTTTATTTTTATTATAGAAATTTTTTCTTAAGAAAATGTAAAGAACTTGAAAAAAATCGAATTGAAAGAAAATATAATAAGGAAATACTAAAAAAATCGTTTTAAACACATGTTTTTACAATAGCGCCTCACCAGATTGCATCCTTTTCCAAACGATTTCATATTTTTCATATTATATAAAATACTTAATCAATATATAGGTATTTCGTATTCTAATTTGCATTCTAAATTTTATAATACTTATTTTATTATTCTCGAATACTTGTGGCCAATTTTTTTACTTTAAGCTATTTTGGAATCTTATCTTGTTATTAGTATTGCTCTTGTTTTGGGCCCTTCCTCAAATTTAAGATAGGTTTCTTATTCTGATATGGAATTCTTAATTATAGAATGACTAGCTGTATTACTGTTAGCTGTTTTAAAACTAAAATCAAATTGAAATCGAATTGAAATCCCCTATCCAAAATCTTGAAGTTTCGGCTTTTGCAGAATATTTATATTATATCGAGTTTCAATATTTTCTTTGGGGATTTTGTTTTTGTGCGAAGCCGAAATGGTCATCACTTGCGGGATATAATATTTTTACTTAACCTAAAAATATTCCCAATTAATATACTGTATAACAAAAAAATAAAAATAATTATTAACCATTAAATAAAAAAGTTATTAAATATTCAATCCAAATCGGTCGTTTTGCGCCACACTGTATATTCAAGGAACTGAATGAATGTTGAACTTACAGTAAGATATAAATTTTTAGAACAAAAAATCATTGGAAAGCTGTTTTACTCAAATTTTTTTAAAAATAATGCCTCCTAAGTTAATATAGGTCCAAAAAACGTTGATTCTAATACCAAGTTATGCTAGATATGCAACAAGGAGCGATTACATTATTTTTAGCTGCACCATTTACCTTATGATAAATGTTTGGTCTTTTCTTTTTAGAATTTCTAAATTCAGTAACTGCCTAAGCACTATTAGGAAGATTTCGTAAATATATTTGATGATTTCCAACCACTGCAAATCTTTAAATTTTAAAATTCTTGTAGCACGGACTTATAAAAATTAAAATTTCCAACTCCACTTACAGAAACTTCAAAAGTCAGGTATCGAGGAATTATTTCAATGGTTGCATTATTTGAGGTAATCACAAGATTCAGGAAAGGGTCAGAAAGAAGGATAAAGTTTAAAAGGAAGGCGATGTTTTACCAACTTAGTCAATTCTCAGACTTTTAAATATCTCAGGCTGTGAGTCAGATTGAAATAATTGAAGAACAGCAAAGTATGTAAATATTATCCTGTAGATGACGGTATTAACTATTTTTCATCCCTTATGGATTTTCAAGGTAGTTTTAGATACATATAAAATATATATATAAATGTATATTATTATAGAAAAATCGTCTTTAAGTTTATTAAATAAAGAGCTTATGTATATGAATTTTTTTTATTTTATAAGCGTATATTATTATGTATGTATGGTGTATGTACTAAGCTTTCCTTTATTAAAATCAAAATAAAAATGGATTTTTTCCTTCAAATTCAATATATAATAAATAAAAAGTATTGGTTTTAGTTCTGCAGTAGAACATATTGAGTTTTTAATAAAATACTTTACTTCTATCTTATTCAAATTTAATATTAAATTGAAAAAAAAAAAAAATTCCATTTTGAAGTTTGATTATTTTCTAAAAAAGATGATTTTAAAAATGAAAGAAAATACGTATATACTACCTATTGAATGTAATTCTTTTTTAAATATTTAAAATACAATCATTTTAAACTTCATATTATTAAATATTCAATAATAAATATTTAAAAAAAAAAAAAATTTTAAATTTAATAGCGATTAGTGATCATTCTTCTAATAAAATTATACATAATAAAATTTATTGGTACTCTTTTATAAGTTTCCGCGCTTTAAGACTAACTTGATACAAAGAATGCTTGATGGTAATTCTTAACTTGATAAAAACTTGATATTAAGCTGAGGACTGAATAATAGTTAACTTTGTTCTGAATAACTTTTAAATAAAAGGCTTTTTTTAAATTTTTTTTATTGCTTTCATTTCAAAAAGTTAGTTCTAACAGTATACTAAACTTGCCATACTGTTTCATTTCATAAAGATATAGAATCAAATGTATCAATCGTATTAGAATTGATAAGTGAGCCGATTTTGATATGTTTGTCGATCCAAAACTTGCTAAGAAAGTTAAGTTTTTATATCAACGGCTGCAAGAAATTTGAGTTAAGAATAACGATAGATTGGAATATATGCACTAAAATTTCAACTTTCATTTGTATAACTCAGGTTTTGAAAGTTTGCCAAAAGTAATTAATTAAATTACCAACGTCTGCACAAAATATATGGCCAACGCCTTCGAAAAATAAGATTGGTGTAATAAGGTAAAGATCCATACAACTTATCTTATATCTTATACAAAACTGAGAGTCTAAAAGTTGTGTACCCCTAATAATCTTTTTATGCAATCGAATTTGAACCTCTTGCATTACACCAATTACACCAATCATTAATATTTTAGGCGGTCATTCATATAAAAAGTTTTAATTTTTATTCTAATATGAAAGAATCCAATTCCGCGTAATAATGTGTTATATTGTTTTAAATGTGTTGAAATTTTCCCTTGATTAAAGAATAATATAATGTCAAAAAGTTGCAAAAGATTCCAATAAAACAAAATATGATCTACGGATATTTTCGATAAAACAAATTAGTTAAATTTTCAATTTTTAACCTTGAATACTCTTTCAAAAAGAATTAACTCCCAATTTTCTTTTAAGTTTATTTTCAAATCGGCTGAGTGGCACAGTGGTTAGAGTTTTAACCTTTCATGCAAAAGGTCCGGATTTGAATCCTTGTAAAATTGAAAAAACTTTTCTGGTTTTCGACTCGACTCAGCTAACATTCGCAATTGGGTTCAAATTAATGGCTTAATCAATAATTAATAATTATATATCTTTAATAAAAAATACATTAATATAACAACATTAACGAATGCAAAATATAAGTAAATAATTTAATTGAATAATATAACTTACAGATTTAGAATACCATAAAAAATTAATGTAGAAATTATCTGAATAATAGATGATCAATTAATATCAGAAGATAAGTTATCACTTATATTAAACCTATTAATAACAACAAAACTCATTTTAATAATACAAATTTTCAATTATAATATTAGAGATATTTTAGAAATTCTAAATACAGATTCATATTCAAATAAATTTATATTTTTGTCAGAGAAAAAGTGTCAAGGTCTACTTACAAATCTTACAAATGTAAAAGATGACTTGAATTTTATGAATTTACAACACAAAATGCTTAAAAAAATTTGCCATTATGGGATTATGGGAAATGATTTTTTTTTTTCACATTTAAGTACCAATAAAATATTACAATTATGTTTAAATTTAAATTTTATTATTTGATATTATATTCTTTTTCTGTAATATTAAAAAAGAAGTGTTAGCATTTTTTAGACACCTTTTAAAGCTTCAATCATTTAAGTAATATTCAAGACATATAAAAAGTAGGTATATTTTAGTATTATAAGAACAGAAAAAGTTTATTACAAAAAAATTTTAAAGAATTTGAACTGTCACATTAGAATTTAGAAGCTGTCACTTTTTGAATGCAATGAAAGAAAAAGTTTGACTTTCAGATAATCTTATATCATTTTATATTTTCTTTTCAATAACATTTCATATTTAAAAAATAAATAAATAACAAAAATATTTACTTTTAAACAATTAGGAGAAAGTAAAATAAAATTCATTTTCCATATTCTTGTATAAAAATTTTAAGTTGGTTATCAGTTTTTGTGCGTTGAATGATTTTCATTAAAAAGTAAAAATTTTAAAAAATTCCAAAATAAATGTTTAAAAAGTTTTTTCTCATCGTTTTGTATAATACATCTAACTAGGAGCGCTTTTTTATTATCATATAAATCATAATAAAATAAATATAGCTGCCACATCTCAAAAGAAAAGGCTGATTTACTCGCTTATCATATTGCATGTGGTAGGGAATTGCTTATAAATAAATAAATAATTTATACAAATACTTCGGAACGATGTTTGGACGCAATTTTAAAAATGAGAAGGTGACAATACGGCTTGACGAAGTGTTTAAAATATCTAATAAAAGTCACAGAGCTATGTTATGCCAGTTTAATGGGAATTCATTATAGTTTATAGAGTTTTGATTATTCCGCCAAAAAAAAAACATTCGTTTGAAGTTTAGTGAAATGATAACAGTATCTTTGAGTAAATAAACATGAGATAATTTATATGAAATGTCATTGACACCTAGACATTTACTTAATTCGTTCTGGATGGTATTGAAAAACGATGTACGTTAAAGTTGTTAAACACAATTCCTATTAAAGCGTTATATTGAAAATCAACATTCCGGCGAATTGAGTGCTAGAACGATGTATAAGCGGTCTCTAAAAAGGAAAAGGAAATTGTTTAATAACGTTTGTTAATCTCTATTATGGTGTTTTGGTCAGTTAAAAACAAAAAAAAAATCATTGACGTTTTATTAAAGCGCCTGAAGAACAAAAACTTCTAGTGTTGATATTTCACTAAAGGTTATGGTTAATATTTGTTTAAGGTCATTGAATTCTCAAATGAATATAACAAAGAAGAAATTGTTGCATCAACATTTGGCTAATTTTTGTATAAACAAAAACAACCGTTAAAATGCAGTAATTAAAAAATATAAATTCATTACTCTATAAGTACCATTTCATTTATAATGTATCAGCAATTAATCTTTGAAGAGCAAAGATATGAAGACTTTTCTTATTATTAAAAACATTACACACATTTAGTTAATAAATAATTTTCATTTTTTTTTTTAAATTTATTCACACAATATTTTCATTTTTCTTAAAATTTAAGTAAAGATTAAATCTTTTGAATTGTACTTTTCGTTTTCCTCTTAGCGTTTTGTTTGTGTTTTTGGTTTTTTTTTTTACAATATTTTACTTATTAAATCCTTCATCTTTTTCTTCTGTTATTTAGCTTTTATAATTCTTTGTTTCTTTACTTTTCTTTTATTTTGATTGCTGTAAAATTTAAAATAAAAAAAAATTTCTCCATTTACATACACGAGTGCCAACTTTTATATATTATAAGCGTTTTTATGCAAAATAGCTTCTTAAAGTTAAAAGGTTTTACCAAAATAAAAAAAAACACAAAACCAAATATTATAAAAAATCATACGCTTATATTTTGGGATGCCTTTTATGCCTATATGTTTATTCTTATCCTACTTTTTCGTTTTATTTACAGTTCTGGATAAAAACTACAATGGTGTAAGAAAGTTCAAAATTCACAAAACTAATTAATTTAATATTGATTTATTTTAATGGATAAGTCATTAGCTTTCAAATTTCAGCTCTAGTTTTGACAAGCGTCAACAATGTTACCATCACTTAGTACTTATATTTTACAAAAATTTAAATTTTTTTTTATTTTTTTAAGCGCTAAATGTTCAAATGTTAGGCTAATAAGACCGTCAATTCCATAGGTACATGTTGGTCATATTATATTCGTGTTATTAGAATTGATTTATTGAATTCCACATACAATTTAAACATGAGATAGTGCTAGGTCTTATAACATGTAAAAACGTCTTAGATTTTCAATATTTCAATTCTATTTTTTGTTTATATTGTAATATTTTGTATATGAGTTATATGGTATTCTATATCTGCGAGTTATATTATTCAATTAAATTATTTGTTTATATTTTGCATTTATTTATATTGTTGTTTTAATGTATTTTTTATTAAAGATATATAATTATTAATTATTGATTAAGCCATTAATTTGAATCCAATGACGAATGGTAGCTGAGTCGAGTTGAAAACCAGAAAAGTTTTTTTTTTCACTTTCACTAGAATTCGAGCCCGGACCTTTCCGCATGGAAGGTTGGCACTCAACCACTATGCCACCCAGTCGTTATAACAAAAAAGTATATTCTATATCCACCACAAAATCAACCACACTTTCAAGGCTTCGTCTCTCCCTTCGACTACATTACTTTATTTTATTCCGTTACAATTTTATACTAATAGAATTATATGCATGACATTAATTATACTTTGAAAAAATCAACAGACAGCTGCTGGGCTTCCACAAACCGAAAAATGTATATTTGAAACAACTCAGATTCTAATTTTTTGTGCAAAAAGAAACCTATGTTTCATTATATTTCATAAGTAGTGGTTGGTAGTCATGATTTTGACAATTTAATTCAATTAAAATCAAATGGAGAACCAATTAGAGTACCGTAAAAACTTGCACATGTAATTCAGGTATATATACTGGAAAATTAGAAAACTTAAACAAGTTCGTTTTACGTCTAAAATTACTAATGAAGAACGTACAATTTTAGATTTATAAAATTAAATAGAACTGACGATCAAGCCCACAACAACTAGTAAATTTCTTAATCAAACAACTCTTTTCACAAAAGTAATTCATATAGTTATTCATCCAGTTTAGCGCATGTACTCAGTGCTTTATAACATTTTAGGATTAGTCTGCCATCTCTCACACAAAATATTAATAGGTCCTTAAAGTTTTGTATACCTCTATATAACAAGATTTCATTCAAACTATAACAAAACATTTATCTGATCAATGGCGTAGCGCTGAAGTCTCCGATATTTAAAGTGCAAGGTTTCGAGTTCAAATCCAGACCATAAAGAGCCTTAAACTCTTAATGGGAGTGGGGAAAAATATTACAAATTTGAATATTTATGAAACTTAAAATTAATATTATATAAATTTGCATGCAATTTTTTGATATTATGCAAGGAACTGTTATCGCATTAACTTTAAAAAATTTTTTGAATTTTCAGTTATTTTTTTCTTATTTAAATGTTTGTTTTGTAAGATTGAATGAGAGTTTACAAAAAAGAAGCGATTTTTTTCACTGTATTATGCTTAATTATTATACTTTAAATATGTACTTCTTCTCTGTTTATTTTTATATATATATCTTCACATAATGTGTGTACATATAAATATATATATACATACATATTCCTATGTATTTACATGAATAAATAAGATTAAAGCTTTTTTCAGCTTTACGTAAGGGGTTTAAGATTTACAGAAGAGATGAAAGTAAATAATAAAAGATTTTCAATTAGAAAAGTTTAAGAAGTTGGAAATTGATGAATATGTATTTGAATAAAATTATTAATAGGTATATTAACTTCAGTCCGAACAGTCATTAGTTGTTTAGTAACACTGGTTAAGATTATTCAAAAATGGTTAAATAATTTTATCAATTCCAAAGAACATTCAAATGCTCAAAAAAAGACGATGATCAAATATTCGCGTCACTTCGAGCGTCGCTTTAACGTTTAATTCTTCGTTGGGCGCGTATGTATCAAAGTGATAGACTTGAATTTTTGTCTTTTACAATTTGTAAACGAAAGTTTTGGTAAAAACATGAAAATGGTGTAAATTTTTTATTTTAATGTTTTTCAGAATTGTATTGACTTCCGTTAAGTACAGTTATAAAAGATTTGTTCAAATTAATACATCTAATCTGTATATAACAAATAGAAAACTAACAAAATATAATTGCAAAAATTGTAAAAAGACAATCTATTTGGATTTAAGTGAATAAAATATAATGATATCTTCTTAAATTAAAATTTTTTTTTTATTGAAGATGTTAAATCAAAACTTAAATATAAAAAATTAATATAACAGTAAAGATATGTCAAAAAAAACCCAAAATGAGAAACAAGAACATAATTTATCAATTTGATATAACGCGCCTGACTATTTTTTAAAAAGACACGCACTCGACGCATGGTTAAGTAGAATACATTGATTTAATTTAAAGACCAAATAAAAAAGCGAAGGTAGAGTAAAGCAATTTTCTACATTTGCTCGTGTTGACATTATACTAACTTATCTTTTAATATTTTATTAGCATTTGGCATTTGGTTTTGACGGTCGCGTTCTAACGGTAGAAGCAACCCTAGAAGTGAAGCGACTATTGGGTTACCTGATATAAACAATATGTTTAATTGCATACAAAAGTTTTATAAATGAAATATTGATTTCAATAATTTTTTTATAAAATTAAGAATTTATTAAAAATTAATCTTCTTCAACGTCGAAACTGTATTAAACGAGTCGCTTATTTAACGGATTACTCCAAATTATAAGCTGTATAATGGCATAGATACTCCAAAAATTCGGCACCCTTGACTATTTAGATTCTAACGCTTATGTTCTTGAGTACTTTGAAATTTATTTTGCTTACCTTTTTGAACTAATATTAAAATTTTTAATAATTGATATAAATAAATATATCTATTTAGGGTATATTAGGTATAAATCTATATATATATAATACATGTATAGGATTGTCGTACAGTACTTTAATTTACCGTTACGCGAAATCAATTTTTGTAAAACCTTTACTCTTTATATTTTTCAAATAGTTTAAGTTGTTAAATCTTTTCAAAGTGTTTTGGTATAGCCCCATGTTTAGAAGCAAGGAGTAAAAGCTTTAAAACTTCCAATTTTTAAAGACTTGTATTTCAAATACGTGTTCATAGTTTTTTGAACTAATATGGAAAAAAACAAAGTTAAGATCAGTTTTTCTTAATTCTTTTTTTTTCCGAGGTACATAGAAAGTTTCGGAAGCCACCTATTGGAGCTCTATGCGTATTTCCTATAGTTAGCATGTGACTTTAAAACACCAAAACCACAACCCTTTTTGAAACTTTTTTGAACACATCCTGACCTTTTTTTGGTTAGAATGTGGTGCAAATTTACAGCTTGGTTTCGAGGTAAGGATGTGAAATGATTTTTATGCAAATTAAAGTGATTTGATAAAATTGAAGTAGTGTTAATTTCTAACAAAAGTTCTAAAAAATTGTTATAAATTTGTTTTTCAATATACGTCTTACCCAAAACCAGTTATGGAAATTTGTTAAATATTGAAAATTTGCTTTTCTAAGCCCCGTGTGGTTTTTCAAATTACTTGGTTAATCCTAAGCATTTCTAAAAATTGCAATATTTCTAATCTTCAACTTCCGAAGCCATTGCCCGTTCCTTTCAAAACAGTGAATGTATCAAATTCAATAGTATCTACTATTCTAATAACTTTTTACAAATAACATTTACTTAGATTCCATAAGGCATTTAAAAATATTACAAAATACTATGAGTATTACAAAACTAAAAAAAACCGATTTGATTTAAAAGAAAGTATTCAAAATCAAATGAAAGTTTTAAGACAAATATTAGATACTGATAAAATTTAAATTGTAAAACTTTTTTTCAAACAAATTAAAGAATTACTTTGACTGCAATCATAAGATATTAATCAATGATAAGAAAGTTTTAAATATTACACATTGTCTTAATAAGCATATAGGTACCTATTATATTCTATCTAATGTTATGTAAGTACAACTTTTGAATGTATTAGAATTGAATCGATATTTACTATTATATAGGTACTGATATGTAACATTATTTTGAGGCTGCTTAGGCACTATCTACTCGTATATGATAATAAGAAATAAATGTGCAGCAATTTAACATTATTTTGTTTAGTCGTTTTTCAATCAAATTATTTTTTATTAAAAACTTTTTTAATTTAACAACAGATTTGCTTTTGTTTCTATTTAAAAAATAAATTCATTTGTTTTCTTCTTATTTTGTTGCTGGAGTTTTGTTCTTTAGAACTTTTTTTTTTGTATTCTATAAATTTTTAAAATTAAAAAAGTTTTTTTTTTCTTAAACGCGATAATCTTGTTACCGTTATTTTACTTAAAAAATAAAATGAACTTTTACCGTTACGGCAGGTAAAACAAAATAAATAAAATTAAAAACTTAAAAATAAAATTATAAAATAAAATGAGCTTTTTATAAGAAAATAAAATACAAAATTACAATATTTACCGTTATCACAATTAAAAAACTTCTTCTAGTATTAATTAAATTGAAGAAAATTATAAATGTTTAACTTACGAGTTAAACTATTAATTAATTTAACAAAATCTATTATTTAAATTAGTCAAAATGAATAATTTTCTTATATTTCAAACATTTCTTGAAGCTAAGTACCTAAATACAGAGTGGGACAAAAGTCAGCATGTGATTTAAAAATTTAATAACTTTTTTGTTTATATGAAATATTTATATTATTTTTTTTTAGATTTTATTAATCGAAGCTTGGTACATCATCATGCAAAATTAAACCAACGGCGAGCAACTGACTAAAGTTTACTGTTCCAATGGCCATTAAATTTTACTGAATTTTTTTTAAATAATTACTGAACAATTTAATTATGAGTAATGAAGCATTTTTTCATTTAAGTGAATGTGAATAAGCAAAATATGCAATTTTGGGATACTGTAAACACTAAAGTTGTTCACCAGCGACAATTACACTCGTTCAAATTTACAGCATGATGTAGAGTGGTTATAGGGCTCCATACTTCTTTAGGATGCTGTGACAGTAAATGGAAACAGTTACCGTGCTATGATTAATAATTTCGTGCGCCCCGTAGTTCCTACAATTTGTTAAAAAAGTATGGAGCAACAGCACATACAGATCGTACCATAATTACTCTTCTAAGTCAAATTTTTGGTTAACCAAAGTACGTCAAGAAATTCAGGATTCAATTTTAATTGCGCCAGATTATTTCATATGGGGTAATCTTAAAGAATAAATCTCAAACTATAGAGAGTTTAAAGCACAATATTAAAACTGTAAATACGACAATAGAGCCTAAAACCTTGTGTGCTTTTATGCAAAACACCCATGAATCATCATAACATACATGTTACCTGTGTTTCTTAATATTTAACCATATTTATAGGTTTCCTTACAGCTGAAAAAAGTTTATCTCTACTATTAAGAACCTAAGAAAAAAGTGGATCACCAACACTTTCCATAAACATTTTCAGGGTCTCTTTCTTTTGAGAGACTATTGATACGTAAAATTTTCCTAGTTCTACACAAATAACATACATATAAGCACCTAGTGTGTTTTAAATTCAATTTTGATTTCTTGCTATACTTAGTCAGAAAGATTTTAATAATTTAACAATGTCAAAGTCTTCCTAAGATTGCTTGCCGGATCTAGAAGAAAACTATAATTTATTATATTGACCCATGGACATTTCCAAGTTTACATTTTTTATGTTTTATAGTAACATTTGGCGAGAAATATAAAAATACTTATCTGCAAACTGCCGGTGTCAAAAGTACTTTGGACTTAAAAAATAAACCAAAAGCCTCTGAGTGATTATAAGTCTGATGACAGAGTCAAAAGTTCTTTAGGGACTTATAACTTCATAAACTGAAATATTTAAAGTTCAATATTAAAATAAATAATATTTAAAATTTAATATCAAAGTTTATATAGAAATTAAAAGTATTAACCATTATATTGATCGGGTTTTCCCCCTTTTTCTCAAATAGATTTTGTGAACAACTTGAAAATTTGATTCTAATTTAAAATCGTGCTTGCAATAAAGGACATTTTGTGAATAAAGTTTTAAATTTAATCAACATATTTGTAAAATTATAATGGGTATATTTATGTTTAATTTTCCGGGGAATTTTTGGATTACTCATCGCAGCTATTATCTTCAAGGTAGATTTTTCTTATTTTTAGATTCTAGTGGACTTATGACTCAATATTTTTTATTATAACGCCCTACTATATACTATTTATTTCAATATCAATTAGATTCTAATCTGACCTCAACTTTAAAACTTTTATTCAACCAAAATTTCAATCAACAATTCAAAATATCTATATCTTATGTAGTAGGTGATAGATGAATCTAAAACATCTTTATTGTTTATGTTTTGGTAAAGTTAAAAACTTCTTAAAATTTTACAACTATTAATTTAAACATCATATTAATAATAACTTTACTATTACTTGCCGTTCATGTCAAATTGTAGCAAAATAATAATAAAAAAAATTGTTATAAACTTAATTCTTCATCACCAGCTCATATTATATTCCGTTAATACTGTAGTATAATAGTATAAAACCAATAATATACCAATGAACAATAGTAAAACTTTATCATTAGTGTATTGTTTTCCATTATTAACTTTGTTAATTTAAAAAAATTAAAACTTTTTTTTTTCAATTTTAAGAATAGTTTTTTGTTGAGAATTTTGTACTCTGTCCGGTTTTCTAACTGTCTTATTGGAAATGTATTTATTATTTAATTTAAAAAAAAAGGTTGTTTCATATTTTAATTAGGAATAGGGTCTTAACATCCGAAATGAATTCAATTGATCGAATACAATTGAAATTAATTATTTGTTTCGATCAGTATTCTCATGTATAGAAGTCTTCTTTTTCTACGAAAGTGTGGCAACAACATTAAAAATCACTCAAAGCGGTTCCTCCGAGTGGTATTGGACCTATAGACCCAAAACTATCCCAACTATAAAAGCAAACTTAGAATAAAATAAAACTTTAAATTAAAGCATATTTTTAGGCGCATTTATTATAAAATTCTCATATTTAATATCTAAAGTTTTGAAGATTGGGTTAAGTTAAGGGCGAATGTAGAATTATAACGCAGTGGAAGTTAAAATTTTCCAAATATAAAAGTCAGTTAAAATATAACTACCTTAATTATAATAACGGTAAAAAAATTTCTTTTTAATTGTTTTACCATTTTTCTTTATTACTTTATAAGAGAAGAAAGTGTTTTTTTTACCCAGTTTTGTAGTTGAAACACGTTACACAATACGTCCATTTGGATCATATTACTTTAAATCATCCTTAAAAGCTATTGTATTAAGTTAAAAAAAATAAAATAAAATTCGATATAACGATAGAAACTTTCATAAAAATATCTGAGAAGACATTCTTTCATGTTTATATATTTATACATATATATATTATATATATATATATTTAGCTATATAATTTCTAGTAATATAAAATGAGAAATAAAAATGAATAAAGAAGTACTAGGTATCAGATAATATTATAAGTCTAACATGGATCTAGATACATATATATATATAATATATATCTTTATATATTTATATTATAATAAATGTATTTAAAACACAGTATTTATCGGAATTAAAAGATTTCAAAAAAAGGAGAGTTGTAATTGTTCTGTCGTAGTTTTTGAAAGTAAGATTGCCCCTAACAAGTTTAATACAGGATCTTGATTTGTAATGGAATTTGAATTTTATAAAGTAATTACTTTGTCAAAATAGAAGAATAATTTAAAAATTATTTTATTAATTTATTTCAGAAAAATCTACGTATTATATGAGCTTTCGATTATTGTGCAAACTGGATGGTGCAGGGTCAGAACTCCCAGGGTCATAAGTCCCTTAGGGATTTATGACTCACTTAGTGGGACGTAAATCCCTAAGGGACTTATGACACTAACTTTAAAATATTTACGTTGGACATAAGTCCCTATACAAGTGGGTCAGAAGTCCCTTTAGGAAATCCAAAAGTCTTCTCTGATCTTAATAATTTAAAGTATGATAATACAAAAATATATATAAGCAAAATATATTAGATGTACAATAATAATATGTATTTATATATTTATCTATGCGAGATACTATATTAGGAAGCATATTTAGGTTTGTTAAAAATCAAAGTTGACCCTTTTTCCAGAGTATTTATAAATTCATGAATGCGAGACTTTGGTTACAAAATCAGGATTACTCTTTTTGCAAAATAGCCTTTCAAAATGTAGTTTAAATGTAAAATTTTGGTTGTTTTCTTAATTTTTAAAAAAGGGAATACTCTGATTTCAAAACCAACCCCAAACTGTCACCTGTCACTGATATTATATAATTAAAATTATATTTTTTTAATATTACTAATAATTTTAAATCTGAGAACTGTAATGAAGTTGTAACCACTCTGAATCAAAACTCCCAGGGTTATAAGTTCCTTAGGACGTTATTTTTCGAATAACCGAATAATGAAAAAAAAACAATACATATGCATTTTTTTTATATAACAGATTCTACAGAAAAATATTTTTTTTAAGTATTGATTATGCGAAAGCGGTTGCCTGAAAACTGTAATATTGAAAATGTATGCCTTTTAACAGTCTTTTCTATTTAAAATAAGAAGGAGGAGCTGACAATTTTTAATAAAAACTAACAAATGTCAAATTTTAAATAGTAAAAATAAAATAGGTTAATGGTTTAGAGAAATTTAATTTTAAATATAATTTATTAAACAAATTTTAAATAAAAGTTTATCTAAAAAATCAGGTTACCTTCTTATATAGACCGGATATTTAAACTCTGGTATATAAATTTCAACTAATAACATCCCAATCAAGTTAATAATAAAATTTAGTTTTGGGGCTTAGTAAGTTTAGATATAACACTAAACTTGACCTTATTTGATATTATTTTAAATCGCTCCTACTTTGGAGCAATAAGAAAAGTACCATTTTATAGTATACGATATCTAAGACAATATATATGTTATAGCTGTACTGCAATTATTATACTAATTTCATTGATTGAATCTTTAATTTTCTGTGGTACTGTGCATTTAATGCATTACTTAAAATCATAGAAAATTTATAAAAATTAAACTTTAAAGTAATATAAATTATGTACAATATTTGTGCATGTGATAAAAAAAAATGAAAAAAAAAAAATTTAAGTGGGAGAAAAGCATAAATAAAAAAAAAAAATTAAAAAAATAATGAAAAGCAGATAAGAAATACAAGGTAGAAAATTTTCATCGTCAAAGTAATGATCGTATAACAAAATTCGTTTTTATAAATTAAATATGCAAAAATTATATGCGCCAGAAAGTATGCTTTAATTTTGAATTTTTATCATAATAACGGTACAGTATGAAAGAAAAGATAACGCAAAACATAATGATAAAATTACATACCAGAAAAACTTATCATTGACATATTCTAAAGAAAATAAATATTTCAATTGAAAGATCCGGAACTCGAGCACCAGTTAAGCATATAATAAGCATATTAGCAATATTAAATATTATACTAGCTAATACATAGTGCGCGTTTCTGCGCCTCCCAATGGCTTTTTAAGTGAAGTTTATATTATTGAAAAAAAATTAACATAAAAACTATAAATGGTGTAAATAACAGTTAAACATGGTACATTGTGTCGTAATATGGAACTCAAATTTCTATGAGACTTTCTTTTGAGGGAATGCAGTACTTCGCAAAATTGAACGTTGTTCGCTTCCAAAATGTATTTTTTAATCAATTGCCGCGCTGATATGAGTAAACAAGTTCCAAACTAGCATAAAAATCCCCTTTCCGTACCCAGAAAAATTTATATTTAAATTTTCATGATAATCGTCCGAACAGTTTAAGAGTCTACAAACCACATGCAAACCAGCCACTAAGCATTCGCCTTTTTATATGTCGATAATATAGTTCGATACTTAGACTTAGTATAATAATGCTTCCTAAATATTTCCTTAATACTTACAGGAGTTTTAAGCAAGAAATAAAATTTATCCTAGGGCAATCCTATTATTCTAAACAAGTAGACTGACAGACAATATGATATATATACTAAATTATCAAATGAATTCAATTCCGAAAAAATGAACTAACAGTAAAAACGAGTATTTTAATATTAGACATGTATACATGGAGTAAATGGAAGAAAATTAACAGCATATAAAATTAATTTACAAAATTTTTGAGTAAAAGATTTTCAAGGATTCACAACTTGTATGCAATATGATACATCAATACACATATACAAAACATATGTACTTTTTTTTTCTAAAGTAAAACTTTTATAGGATATCATATATAATATTAATATATACATTATATAGGTATACATGGACATATAAATGAAAAACAAGATCTCATACAAATTAGATTGTAAATTAATACGTTGAAACTTAGAAATGTACAAAGAAGGGAAAATTAACAGTAAAAAAAATTAAACATATATAATATTAAAGCATATATTAATATATACATATATAATATATATTAAAGTATATATATACATACTAATATATACAGTTCCTTTTTAACTTAATATTTTTTTCATTATGTGGTATTTTGATTTAAATAACAAGCTGATAATGTTCTCCGTACCAAAATAACTTTTTGCAAAAATAAATTTAAATAAAAAAAAATTAAAAAAAAATAATTTAATTATTTTAAATTGTGGAAAATAAATTTAATATGATTAAGGACACAAATTTTACCTGTACCACGTGTTATGTAAACCAATATTTCTACCCATTAAAAATTAAAAAATTAAAAAATATTTTAAAATTTTTATTTACTATGAACCGTCCTTAACCACAATTACAATTTGATAAGGGAATAATTTAGCCCTTCCTTTTCAGGTGTCGCAGGTTTTTATTTTTAAATTAGGGTATAAACTACTATTGATATAAATTATAAATTATATTTTCTTATTAGGCCAAGCCAGGCCGACCAAGGTTTAAACCCGAGACCCTACGATTGAAAGGTCGACGTCCTAACCACTACGCCAACGATCTGAACATTTTAAAATAAAATTTATATGTATTTAAAATATTTTGGAGGATTTTTGTTTCTATATGCAAGTTAGATCGATTCATTTGATGAAGTTCGAATTAGGCTGGTGCACATAAAACGGCTTTTCATTCACGTTATATTATTCGATAATTGTGAACGGCTTATTCGTTCAGAAACTGTCTCATAAATCGATATGATAATTTGGTATATTAATACTAACAAGCAGATCGAGTTAAGAGGTAAAGAGTCTTCGAAATTAAGTAATGCAATGTACATTGTATTGTAGGTAAATTGGTCAATAAAATGGTGCAAAGTCAAAAGTGCCATTATCAGAAGTTCCGCTTTAACGCATTATTAGACAAAAGTTTTATTTTATCAAGTTTGATTTTCTTGACTTACTTAAAGCTTACAATGCTAACATATAAGACAAAAATTCCAAAAAGAAAGGTCAAAAGTCCATTTAGCTTACTGATGGCTCAATGAACTAAGTCAGATATGTCACAAAATTTTTAATAATTTTTCTCACACTAAATTCCACATAGCATTTTTGTCACTTTGGTCTCATTAAAATTTTCATTTATTGAACTGTGTTCAAAGTACTGAACTCAAATGAAAGGACTGAACTCGGATAAACTAATGGTTATAAAATCATATAATTCCCATAAATTAGAATGACCGCGATAGTGAAATAACTTTTAGGTTTCGTATAGTGAGCGTAGAAAACGGTAGCATTTAAAATGACACAATCCTTTGCTTAGGTTAATAATTTTCAACAAAAGTTTTTAATCAATTTTTGTAGGTCGTTGTTTTTAAATTTTAATAAATGGAGGAAAAATTTTTTGGATTTCTAATAATTTATTTCGTAAGCTGGCAACCCTCTTCAATTTAAATGTTTTATGAAGGGTTTTAAGGTTTGATGCAATATAAGTGCTCCAATTTGTCATGTTTGAATTTTGGGCATTCGGTTTTTTGACTTAGGATTATGTGGAGGTTCCACCATTACTACTTAAATTTTCATACAGTTTTTGAAAAAAACCGAATTTT
>OY720443.1:4139237-4260022 GCA_963082915.1 Dolichopus griseipennis | reverse complement strand
AGAGGTAAATAGTCTTCGAAATTAAGTAATGTAATGTACATTTTATTGTAGGTAAATTGTTCAATAAAATGGTGCAGAGTCAAAAGTGCCATAGTCAGAAGTTCCGCTTTAACATTTTTAGACAAAAGTTTTATTTTATTAAGATTCATTTTCCTGACTTACTTAAAGCTTACAAGGCTAAAATATAAGATAAAACTCCCAAAGGGAAAGGTAAAAAGTCCATTTAACTTACTGATAATGGCAAAACAGTAACGCAAGAAAACAAAGCCCACATAGTAAATTTTTGCCGCTTCAGTCTCATGAAACTCTAAATTTATTGGACTGTGTTTAAAGTGCGAATAAGACGTTTCGTTATGGGACTTTTAAAACTGCACCATTAAAATCGTTGTTTTTAATCGCTGAGAAATACCTAGTAAGCGGTTTTTGTAAAATTTTTCCAATCGACAAACAAATTATATAGTGTGTACGAGCCATATACAAGTATATTTAACACAATGTTGTCTAAATAAACTTATAAACTCGGATAAACTAATTGTTATTAAATCATACAATTCCCATGAATTAGGATGACTGCGATAGTGAAGTTTCTTTTTAGTTTCACATAGTGAAATAAAATAGTTCTGCAAACCTAATTTTAATAAAAACGGTAACACTTAATAGTGACACAATCTTTGGTTAAGTTCTGCCTTTTGGATAAAAGTTTTTTAATCAGTTACTATTGGTTGTTCTTTTTAATTTTAATAAATCGAGGAAAAATTTTCTTCATATGTTTTTAAAATCCTGCTTTTTTAAATCCTGTTTTTTTTTTAAATCTTGTGGGTATCCAATAATTTATTTAATAAGGGTTTGGCAGTCCAATTGTAATAAGGTGGCAGACCTCTTCAAATTAAATGTTTTATGAAGAATTTTAAAGTTTGATACAACATAAGGGTTTGTCATGTTTGGATTTGGGCATTAGGTTTTTTGACTCAGCATTGTGTGGAGGTTCCACCGTTTTAAAGTTTGATACAACATAGGAGTTCCAATTTGTCATGTTTGGATTTTGGGCATTATAGTTTTTGACTTAGGATTGTGTGGAGATTCCACCATTACTCCTTAAATTTTCATACAAATTCTGAAAAAACAAGATTTTGAAAAACTTTTTTTAAAAAAACCGAATTTTATAAAACAGGATTTAAAAAAAACACATTTTGATAAAAGTAATATATTTTTATATATTCCAACCTCAATTAAATTTTCATTAATGCTTTTAACTCACAACCTTGTAAATCTATTAATTTATAAATTATTTTATAAAGTGTAAAATCTCATGGACTTTTATTAATTTGGTTTTTTTTTCAATTTTTTAAATACAAAATAAATTTTCTATACCTTTCTAAAACATTTTATTTTTGATTAATAGCAATTATTTTTGGAAAATGCTTTTCTTTCCTTTTTTTTTAATTTTATTATTAAATTTTATTGAAAAAAAAAAAAATTAAAATTAAAAAATAAAAGAAAATTTTAATAAAATTTTTCATATTAAATTGAATTTTATATTTTAAGTGCTTTTTATTAAATTCGAAAAAAATTCTTGTGTAATTTAATAAAAATCGTCTTTCGCAGTTCTCATACATAGTTCTGAATTCTGTATTTTAAAAAAAAATATTCAATTATAATAAAATTATTTTTTATTCCAGGAAAAGGAGCACTATATATAAGTGTATTACTTCGCTATGTGATTGGAAATAAATATGAAGCTATATGTATAAATTTGAAATGGTACCTGTTGCAACACTATATTATATATTACGTCATACAAATTTTTTTAGTTAGGTTAATTAAATTAGCTAGTTTAGGTCAATTTCTTAAAAAATTCGAGCTTCCGATAGTTCAATTTGTGTTTAGTAGCTCAACAGGGTATGGAAATTTATATTTGAGTGATTTAGATTCATATCACGGTGATAGTGGAAACTTCCATTTGATTTTGGACCTGATTCTAACATACATGCAGGATATGGAAACCTATATTTGAGTTATTTAGATTCATATCACGGTGATATTAGAATTTCAATTTGAAGAAAACTATATTTGTGTGATTTAGATTCATATCACGGTGACAGGAACATATCACGGGAACTTCTATTTGATATTGGACCTGATTAAGCTATCATTATAAACAAGTTATTTCATTATTATAATGGAAACTCGTAAATACACAAAATATAAAGCACTGTATTCCATGTAATTCTGTGTACGTGCTCACTGAGATTAATTTCAACCTGCGAATATAATATTTAGATATTTCTAGTGCCTTTGCTCTTATTGTCAGGGTAAATAGTAACGAAAACCTACTGACATAACACATTTTTCAAGAAGAAAAAGCATTTCTTGAGCTGGGACATTGAAAAGTTCAAATTACCGAGTCTGTACCAGTAAAATTGTGTTATGTATTAAAAGTATTTTATTAAGAGTATTTTAGTTTTTACAATAACTATTTTATTTACTCTTAGTAGGTACAGTTCTCTCAGAATGAATTTACTCCAGTTCAAAAATATTTTTAAACAAATTATTTCTTTAAAATGTTCCATTTAAAGAGGTTGTACTGTATTATGTTAACGATGTATAAGAAGTTTAAAACTTCCATTATTTTTTTTAACAATTATTCAATTCTTTACGCAAAGTTTTAATCTCATTTCAATTTTTTGCAATCTTTCTCTTCATTCATATAATATTATTATTTTTGGGTCAGTGACGTCTCTTTAATATACCTCAAAGGTGTGCGAAATTATATTGGAAAAATAAATTTATAATTTATTGTAAATTAAATTCTGACGTAACGTACACATAAATGACAAAACATTAATTACTAATACAAATTAACTAATTCAGGTCTAGGTTGTTCAACACAATTATTACCTACTGAGGAGGCCAATAGTGTTGGATGGAAGAAACACTCCAAGTTGTCTTTCTTTTTGAAATAAAAAAAAGAGAAATGCCGGTGTATGGAATGCAATCATATCTTATTATTATGTCTAATATTTTTTTTAATTATAAAATATATCTTATGCTATAGGGTATGCAATGCACACCTCACCTAAGAGAAAGCACACCACTACTAGATATACATAAATCACATTTAAAATAATATTTTGCAAAAATTACTTGTAATTAATAATCCGATACAAATTGTTGTATATATATATATATATTTTTTTATATAACGTGTTTTATTTTTATCATGTTTGCAGTATAAAATTTCAATTCATTAAAATTTAATATATACTTAAAACTGTACTTATAGAGACACTTGCATAATATAATATATTTAATTCAATGTTACCAGATTAAAATATTTTTTTGTTTAACAATTCTTTTAATTTTTAATTCAATTGGTAAATTTTTTCATATGTGCTTGAATTGAGTGACGTCTGCTTATTAATTCTTATTTAATTTTAAATCATTTAATTCGTTTAATTAAACATAAATACCTTTTCATTTTGTTTACTTACATAAAACATTTTATTATTAATTTATTTAAAATAAATAAAAAAAGAAAACAAACAATTAAAACAATTTAATTGGATACTCGTCCAAGTTTCTTTTGATTTAATTTATTAAAAGCTTAAAAACTTGTCGGGAATATGAAATAAATTTTATAAAAATAACAAACTCTTCAGAATAAAATATTGCGGAATCAAAAGTTCAATTTAATTCCATTGAAGTTCAAAATTTTAAAATAAGAATTATTCTTATTTATTAAAAATAAAGATTATTAATCGTATTTATTTTTTAGCAATTCCATCCAGCTGAAGAAATATTGCATTCGAACCTCAAAGTCATTACCACAATCTTGTATTGGCTTTAGAAAGCTGGTTAAGTAAGTGAGCTGTGGTTAGGTATAAATTTCCCAAAAAAAACACTTAAATTTTTCTATATATACATTAAATTATGTCCAGAAGGAACTGATTCAATGGTCTTCCTTAAAATCAGTGGCAAGGTAGTACGAGTGCCAACCTTTTATTTGAGGAATGAAGGTTGCCTTAAAGACCTCCTACCATTCGTCATTGGTTTCGGCGTATCTACATATATAATAAATCTACATAAATCAATAGAATATTTAATTAAATAATTCAACTTAAAATTGAAAATTATAAGCTTTTAAATTCAGTCAATCAAAATTGGCCGACCCTGTACTTCAAATAAAGATTGTCAAATTATGTAAATATGACCGGTAAATGATATTTACTGAAGTCTATGACGTTCTACATGAAATAAGGTCTTATACTACTTTATGTACTAATTGTATGTGGAATTCATTAAGATTAATCTTTACCACTATGTCATTGGTCTTAAAATATCTGACCAATGGCATAGTGGTAAAGACGCCGCATTTCATGTGGAAGGTCTCGGGTTCAAATCCCGGTCAGATCATATTTAAAAAAAAAAAAATCATAAAATTGTATAATTATATCGTAATATAAAATAAGATTTAATAAAAATATATAAATAATTCTTGTGTAAGACTATAGATGGCGCACAAAATTAACATTTATGCATTAATATTTCATAAGCTTATATAATAGCTACAGCCGAGTAATCACCGGCTTAGTGAATATTATGATTAAAGAAACTGAAGCCTAGTTTAAAATAAAACTTGGTGAATGCCCTATAATCCTTAAAGGAGTGGAAAAGGAAAAAAAAAAAAAAAATCTTAATTTATAATTTGCCCAATACCATCTGTCACTTTCAAACATGTCCGGACATGGTATTAACAGACTTATTAGCATTTCAACAGTTTACACAATATGAGAAAAAAAATACATTTTAAAAATAAAAAGTATAAAAGCCTTAAAACTCACGTATTATAATTTCTTGCGTAAAATGAATAATATTTTATACCATTAATGTACATTTTAACACTAAGTTGTTCTGTTTCATTGAATGAACTTAAATAAAAATAAATGCTATTATTTTAAATCTTAAGAACCTCCGGCATTTTTATTTATTTTAAGAGTAAATCATAATTTTTTATATTCCATTATTATTTATTTTCATGTTTTTTTTTTACAATAATTTACAATTTAAGACATTATAAATAAGTCAAGATTATCTTCCATTGTATTTTTGAAAGTAATTTGTTTTGTAACACTACGGTTACAAAATAGCACCGGATGAACTTTTACTATAAACCGGATCTGTATTAAGGGCATATAGTTGACCAAAAACTATAGCACAAAAGACTATATAAAAACAAAAGACTATATAGTCAAAGGGTATAATAAATTTGCCATTACGTTTGTGACGCAGAGAAGGAGGGGGGGTAGATATAAACTCAAGTGTATGGATCGGATCAGAATCGAAAAATAAATCGATTTAGCTATGTATGTCCGTCCGTCCGTCCGTCTGTCCGTCTGTCCGTCCGCACGATAACTCAAAAACTAAAGGAGCTAGGATCTTGAAATTTTCGCAAATTCGTTTTTTTGCAATAGCCGTCATCGCTATTTAAATCCAGTCATTTTCGTCCATGGGTTCGGGTAGCTGCCATACAACTTCTTTTTTTATATGAGCATTACTCTGTACCTATTACAGCTGCGTGTCTGAAATTTTGCCAAAAGTAATTTAGTTTTATGGCCAAAGTTTCTGCAAAATTTGGTTGGTCTAGTGGAGTGGGTTCGAGTAGCTGCCATACAACTTCTTATTTTATATGAGCATTACTCTCCACCTAATGAAGCTGGGTGTCTGAATTTTTGCCAACAATTGTTTAGTGTAATGGCCAAAGTTTCTGCAAATTTGGTTGGTCTGCTGCTGAGGGTTCGAGTAGCTGCCATACAACCCCTTATTTTATATGAGCATTACTCTCCACCTAATGAAGCTGGGTGTCTGAATTTTTGCCAAAAATTGTTTAGTGTAATGGCCAAAGTTTCTGCAAAATTTGGTTGGTCTACGACAGAGGGTTCGAGTAGCTGCCATAAAACTCTTTATTTTATAAGAGTATTCCACTACACTTAATAAAGCCAAAAGTAATTAACCGGATTATATAATGTATATGTTACGGTCATACGGGTATCCCAGAGTTGACACAGTCTACTCTACTACACTCTTCCTCGTTTTTACTTCAAATTAGAAATTATATGAAATGTAAAAACAGTTAGGACTTCATTTTCCGTTTGGAAGACTATAAATGATTACCTGTATAAAATTTATATTAAAATTTGGTTAAGTATAAATGCCTTCTCAACAGAAGGATCGCCATCTTTAAATACTATATGTATAGGTTGAGTTCAAAAGGCGGGAGTTGGGAAAATATATATATTTCTCTATATTAAAGAAGTTTTGTCTACGACAATCTAATGGAATTGCCTAAAAGATGCAAGAAGGCCTCGATGATAGTTTATTTGCATTGTGAAGAGAAATTAACTTGTGTTTAATAGAACAAGTGTCTTGGCTTACGAAATTGCATATAAAAGAGAGAAATGGCTTCCATGTTTCAACGACATCTAAAAAAACCAATTGGAACTTTTTCGACATCATATCCTACAGCAACATAAAACACAAGTCTTTGAAACTATTTTGTAATGAACTACTTTTTGCGTTTGGACTAATTTTTAAAGCTTTGATTGAACCTTGTTCAGATTGCGAGGACAAAAGAATGTTAACTTTATAAATATTAGAGAGATTCTTCGAAGAGAAATATGTTTAATAACGAGAAAAAACATCTATGTATTTGAATATGGAATGTAATAACTATTAACTAAAACCTAAAAGTTGAGATTCTACAAATTTACTCCTAAAACTACATCCATTTTCATATTTTAGGAATATCATTCCTTTTTATTGGCAGATTCATTTTATTTCAAATATTCCCTTTATAAATCCTGTCAATGACAACCAACTACTACCAAATAATGATTTAATATTAATTTTTGAATTCGATTGACAGAATAATTTTTGAAAGTTTTGTGTATAGTGATTTGAGTTGAGAGGCGGTGAATTATTATTTACTGTAAAAGTGGCCCATAAAAATTAAATTCACTTTTCTTTATATTTAATTAAGTAGAAAATGAACTGTAAAAAAATTACGAAAAAGAGAAAGAAAAATTCTTTTGTACTGTTTAATGTTCTGTGTCCTTTTTTTTTTTTTTGTTTTTTTTTTGCTTTTTGTTGGTTGGTTCTGATAATTTGGTATTGAAGGAATGATGTCCTAGTTAAAGGACTATATTCTCGCGTTATCCTTTATTATATAAAGATTACACAACAAAAGTCTTTATAATGACATGGTAACGGAAGAAAAAAGGATTTCAGGATACAGAAAACAAAAAAGAAAAACAGTAAAAGAAAATAATTTTCCTTTTTTCGAGTCTCTATTTAAAATTTTTTTTCTTGTTTTGTTTTTTTTTTTTTTGCTGATGAAGAAGGGATGTAAGAATGACGAAACAGGAACTTAAATGATTCTGAATGTAATTTAGGTCAGGATCTAAATTTACAACCAGATATAAAAAAAATAAGAAAATTGAAAAGTATTGGAATTTTTTATCTATTTTGAAAAGTGAATTAATTGCTGTTTTACAAGAAAAAAATACTGGTAGTGATAAAAGAAAAAAAAAATACAAAAAAAAGTTGATAATTTAGAAGAATTGAAAAGAAACATTACATTTAATTGATTAGTTAAAATTAAAAAATTTAACTATTTCATGTTGTTGTCCTTGAAAAACAAATTAAGTTAAGGATTAAATCATACTTTTTGTGAATTTAGTTTAGAAACCATTGTGAATTAATTTCAGAAGTGAAAAGCAGAGGAATGGATTCAAAGTCTGAAGAAAAAATGAAATTAACGGTATTTCCTGCAATTGAAAAAATAAAAGTTGTAGATAAAATTTTAGTAATTTATTTGTGAATTGTTGTGAGAACGTGCAAGTAGGAAAATCTAATTAACAATATTAAGAACGAGGAAAATTAATAACTGCAGTATTGATTATTAAAACATTAAAGAGTCGCACACTCTGAGTAAAAAATATTTAAACAATATTTAAAACAAATATAAAACTAAATAAAATGAATACCTTCAGTTTAAACGTTTTTCGTGATTTTAGAAAAGAAAAATAGATCAGAAAAAACAAATGTATTACCTAGTGAAAGTTCTCAATTTTTGATTCTCAGAAAGAAAAGCTCATGTCTTAAAGCATTTTTAATTGAGAACATACCAGAACAAAGCTGCTTCCGAAGCTAAATTTTTCGGCTGAAAAATAATTATTTAACTTAAAAAAAGAATGGTAAGACAGATAGTATTTTGAGAGTATTGATATGGGAAAAAAGTAAGACAGTGCTAAAAGTAAGACAGTGTCCTTTGAATATTTTGACTAATCTAACCATTCAAAGATATGCAAAAAACACTATTTAACAGAATGACAAAGTTTTGTTAATTTTTTTATAATATTTCATAGAATATTTATATTCAATATCTCCTCCTCCTTTTCTCTCTCTCTCATTGACGCCCATCGACTCCTGGATGTTAGAAATCATATGATCTGGAAGTTAAATTAAATTGTTGATGTAATGTGTATCTGTATTCATTTTGATCCATTGCTATGTATCAAATTATCAATATTTAATACACTTATCGCGAGTGAGAAAACTTGTGTTTAGTTCCTAATGCTATGTAGCCAAGACATTTGTTTTCGACCAAGGACTATTTTTTCATTACTGAGAACAAATTAAATCTTATGTAATAACAGTATAAAAAACATTTTACTTGATTTTAGAATCAACTTTAATTTTTTAATATTTTAAATCCATTACTATTTTTCCAGCTGAGTTTCACTAAGTTCATTGCACTTACAGGCTAGCAATATTAAGTTAATTTATATAAATATTTTAGAAAAAAATCTTTTTTTTTTTGTTAAATAAATAGTTTAAAGTATATTTTGTTTAACTAAAAAATTCTAAACTTTATAACCAGATCGTTTACATTTTGAACAAAAATATAATGGAGGAAAAATTTGCATTTAAATTAATAAATTTCTTTTTTTACTACATTTCAATTTTATCATTTTTTTATGAACATTTTCTTTTTTTCGATTATAAACATGAATGAAAAATTTTCTTTTCGAAGTCTTAAAAAACTTAATATATGAACTAACATCATGAATGTGTACATTAATATGTATATATTTTATAATATAAAATATTTTATGTTATTCTGTAGAGTAATATATATATTTCTGTATTAGACATGGACATTTCGTTTATAATACATTTATCTTAAGTAAAATTCTGAATGCATTATTAAACAATCTTAATATTGAGGAAAGTTTTAGTTTTTATAACCGAAGTACTCCCTACAATGTTAACGCTTCCAGCTGACTGGGATTTGGCCATGACTACCCTATTGAATCTGCATATAATTATTTACAAAAGGATTACAGCAAGTCATACCTGCCATACTATTTCGAGTGTTTTCATTCCAAAAGCTATTATCTAATCTTAACAAAACGCTCCAAACTATACAGTCATTACTAGCCTATTAATTTTTCATATCTAACGCTCCAAGAAAATTCAGTTGGCTGTATTAACAGACTTGGAATTTGTTAACACACATCTGTCCGACGATTGGTATTGGACTTGGCCAAAAAAAAAACTCAAAAAAATTTTGGTCGATTTCCATTAACCCATTGTAGACCCACAATAACTTCTTTACAACTTTGCTCTGCATTAGAAACGGTTTGACCGATTGACTTTAAATTTTGACTTTAAACTTTGTGTTGCTGTTGACAATGAAGCCGACTCCATTAGAAGCCTTTGAATTTTTTAACCCATATTAGCACAACGATAGAAAAGTCGTTTTGAAAAACATTACTTTACATTCTGGAAAAAGCTGCCGAGGAATTAAAGACTTCGTGAAAATTATGATTAATGGAGATGATATTCCTAATACTCCTTATGGAAATGAAAGTTTTCCAGGCTGAAAGAATGATTCGGAATATTGCTCATATCTACATTAAATAGTTAATTCTACGTTATACGTTATTATTAAAGTCCGTGTGTTAAATGAAGTTGACAACACGTTTGTTCTAATACAAAATAAAATTTAAGAAGATCATTAAGATTTTCTATCAAAATATACCGCTAGATTTTTTCAAATGCAGGTCCCAGTTTTCTTTCATAATCTTAAATTATTATTCCTTTCCTTCGTTTTACAGAATCCCATGGAATCTCAAAAAATATCTAATATGGTAAGACTCGTTAGGCTCCAAAAATATGCTTTGAATTACATAGTTAATATATCCTATAATAAGCAGAATTAAAAAAAAAACAAAAATCTGTTTTCACTTCCTTCAAGGTTCTGTTCTTGATAGCATAATAAAAAATATGGTGAAAATATTGTGAAGAATGATTCTATAATGAATTCTAGAAACATTAATATTTGTTGCTCAACTCCTTGAAAATTCTGATTTTCTTTCATCTTCATCAAAAAATATGATGAAAATTTTTTTTTTCTGTTTGCCATCTATAGTTAAAAAAAAAAAATAAACAAAAAATTGGAAAAATTAAAATCAGTATAGAATAAGAAAATTTCAGGACAAATAGTGAAGAATTTCATTTCTCGTTAAAGTAGTTTTTCATTTTATTGAACTCAATTCTTGTCAAGAACACGATGTTCATTTTATTTTCATATTCGATGTTTGTTTCTTATTTTTTATTTATTTGTTTTTTTTTTTTTTTATAACTTGTTCCCATTATTATAATCACTATTGTAAGAGATCTGGATCAGTCAATTTTTTTTCTTTATAGGCATAAATTTTAATTTTATTATTACTTTACATTTTTTTTTTTTTTAATTATCCGGGTTTATATTAAAACGTTGTTTTTTGGAGCTTTAATGAATCCAAAATAATAGTTTTCGAAATTAAATACGAAAATTTTAGAGTTTTAAAGAAACAAATTCGATGTTTATGGAAATAATATAACTCTAAAGGGACCTTAGTTGCTAAAAAGAACAGCTTAATAAAAAGGGAATTTCGTATACCGTTTTGATTTTTTATGCAGCAGATCTTCTGTTAAAAGTGCAGTATATTGTTCTTATTTGCACTTCCTTTTCAAAGGGCCTATACTTTTAAATAAAAAGTAATTTAAAAAAATAAATGAAAAATAATAAGGGTATTTTTTTTATAACATATGGTATTTTACGAATTTAAATATTACAAGACAGGATTAAAAGAAACAAGTGATGAAAAAAACCTTGGGTTTTTGAGTAAGCACATTTTCAAAATTAAATAGTGTTTCATACTAAGTATTTTATCGGAATATAATGTTGGAGATTCAATATTAACGTTTAATTTAGGAAATATGTACACTATGGTGACTAAGTTACTACTTTACTTGTAAAAAGTAAATATTTAATTTTGAAGTCCTAAAAGTCCCTCAATGGGGAAAGTTGCCAAATTTCTCGAGGATCTAAAAATTCGAACAGGTATTCAAGTAATAGGTGTTTAAAAATAGCTCAATTTCAATTTTCGAGTCCTCATAGCTTCTAAACAGGAGGCATGACAAAAAAATTTAAAATCATTTTTACACGAATTTGAAATAACGCGATTTGAAAAAACTAATTCAATTCTTTTTTTCCGCGATCAAATTTGATATAACGTATAATTTAAAAAACATTATTAAATTCGATTCTAAGCGATTTCAGTTAGTGAATGAGTATGATAATCAAGAAATTTTGAGTAGCGAGAATTCAAGTGACACCCAAAAATAACTTCATTTCAGATGAAAGAAATAAAAAAATACCGACCAATGATATTTTTTTATGAAAATGAACTTATTGTGAATTACATATGAAATGTGTGATTTAAATTAACATTTTTTAATGCATAATTCCTTTCCATTTCTCAAATTTTGTTTTAGTTTATTACATTTATCTTATATCTTAAAACCATAAATTTTTATATGTAGATTCTTGAAATTTTAAACTTATCTTATGCTATGTTTTTTTAATCCGCAAAAACGTATCCATCGCGTAAATAAAAATTAGGTGTATTTATTTTTTTTTTTTTTATTCAAATTATTTTTATAAATATCAGAGATTCAGTAACTATTAACCGTCAACAGCTAATAAATCAATATAATAAAGTGAAGTACGATGTTCAAAGAACTTTATTTTGACAAGCAAACAAACATATTGAAGCATAAACACATTACTGTCTACAAATCGCAACGAACGTCAATTTTTTATTTGTTTTTGCCGGCATCTCTTCGTGCTAACTGTTCACTGTGATAGGCTAAGCCGCCTGACTATATATGTGCATGTCGGAACAGGGGAGATATATTCATATATTAGAACTGACCAAATAAATTCCACATACAATGTATACATGAGATAGTACTACGCCTTATAACATATAGAAATGTCTTAGATTTTCAATAAATACAGTTCTATTTTGTTTATATTGTAATAATTTTGTATTTGAGTTATATAGTGTTCTATATCAGTGAGTTATACTATTCAATTAAATTATTTGTTTACATTTTGAACTTGTTTATATTGTTATATTAATGTATTTTTTATTAATGATATGTAATTATTAATTATTGATTAAGCTTTTAAGTTGAAAATCAGATAAAAGTTTTTTTTTTCACTTTCACTGGGATTCGAACCCAGGGCCTCTCGCATGAAAGGTCGGCACTTTAACCACTGTGCCACCCAGCATTTATAAAAACTTTCCGATACATTTTGTTTCTAATTTATTTTTGTTAAATAAGTTGCAGTAAATTGCAAAAAAATTGCAGTATAACAGTAAAACATTTTAAAATGTATCAGATCTGTATCAGACCTATTACAATGTCGGTTTACTGTTTAACTATTTTTTGTTCATTTACATTTGTAATAGTGACATTTGTTTATAAGAAGCTCATGTCTGTAATGCCTCTTTTTAAATAAAACCAACCTAACAATATAGAGGGTTCAAGTACTTTTAATTTTGTTATATTTAGTCATTCCTTGTGAATAACGTTAAACTGTGATGCAATCTTCCACCTAATGTCACCACTTTCAAATCATTTGACAACTTGCAAAATTTTATTAAAATTTCTTCGTCAGATTCGATTTTCAACAACGCTTTCAACTCAAATCTCTTCCCCTTACTTCAAGCCTTTTTGTAAAAAAACCTTTTCCCCAGAATTTGACAATAAAGCAATCTTTCTAATCGTAAAGCGCAACTATAAATTTAAACTTTTAGAAAATTTATTTTAAAAATTTTGCAAAACAAAAACATCCATAAAAAAAAAAAATTATTTATCTTTGTTTAGTATTTTTATAGTATTAGAAATAAATTAAATCTAAAAAACAAATATAATTTTAGACCCCAATAACAAAACTTTCTCATTATACTTTAGAATTTTATTATACTTCGCTTTTCATTTTTAAGCACAGCACCTGGAAAAAATTGAAAATTGAAAAAAAAGCTACGATTCTAAAAGTAAAATAAATTTTAGAACCAACAATAAAACTCAAAAAAAAAAGGCGATCTTAAGTAATTTATCAAAGACATTGTTGCCAGATTTTCTTTTATTTAATTCTCATCAGACCTCTTTTTTTTTTTTTTGGTTTTTATTATCCTCGGCTTCTGAAGGATTTACAACAATAAAAAAAAAAAACAACAACAAAAGTTAAAGTAAAAATGCAATTTAAAAAAGAAAATCAACGAAAAGAAATAACATAAATTTTAAATTGTATTCGCAATAAAATTAAATGGAAAATAAATGAGAAACCGAAAAGAGAGCAAAATTTAAAAACAATAATAAAAAAAGAAGAACAAAAAAAAAAATTAATATTTGGTTCCATTCCATTACCCAGTGTCCTTTTATTGAAAAAGAGCACATATTTTATTTTCTAAAAAGTTTTACGACACTTTTTGTTATTCTAATCTTTGATAAATTTGCTTTGTTTTGTTTTACTTTTTGGAGGCACTTTGCTTTTATTACAATATAATGTTAATTAATTTTTTTTTACCGTTATTTTGTGTAATTGATTCTTATTATAAAAAGCGGATTAATGTTAATATCTCCGCTCAGTATAGTTAAAGCTAATTTATTTTTTTGAACAAATTTGAAGGTCAGGTCAGATCTAATAGCAGTGTTGCATTCTGATTTTTTTTGAAAAAAGAATAACATATGATATTTGAAAATGTCAAAATAATCTGAAAATGTCAGTAAAATATGCTTAAATGTCATTGTAAATTCTTAAAACGATAGAGTTTGAATTATACTTTACTTTTTATTTAAATTATCTAAAAATAACTTCTTTATATTTAAATCTATAATTTTTTAATTTTTTTTTTTTTTTAAAAAAAAAACGTCATTAATAATTTTTAAATCTTCCTTCGTATTCAATTTTTTTTTTTTAGCGCTAACTGTTCAACTGTTAGGTTAATAAGCTTGTCTATACCATAAGGAGATGTTGGAACAGGTGGTCATGTTATATTCGTGTTATTAGAATTGATCTTAATGAATTCCACATACATTTTAAACATGAGATAGTAATAGGTCTTATAACATGTAGAAACGTCTTAGATGTTCAATAGATACAATTTAATTTTTTAAATGGATTATGCCATAATTTTGAACCCAATGGCGAATGGTAGCTGAATCGTTTTGAAAACAAGAAAAGTCTAATTTTTAATTTTATTAAAAAAAATAAATTTAAATTATATATAAATATTATATAAATGTAAATTGAAATTCAAAAGAATTGCATATTCTTGGGAATTGGGAAATGACGGGTAAATCCGGTATGTAAAATAAATCCAGTTTTAAGAATATGACCAATTGCTTAGAGTTTCGATAGCTTTAAATGTATTTATTAGTAAATTTTTTTCACAAATGACATTAACATTTATATTTCATCAAATATCAAGTAGACATGGATCCATGAACGAATGAATCACAAATTCGTATAATTAACTGTGAGTTCCGGGGCTCTGATTTCTGTCATTCTCTAGAGTAAGATCATCTTTATAAAAGCAAATGTTTGTTTATAAGTTTGTTTATTTGTTGTAGCTTATAGACCTCCTACTCTACTCAGTCAGTTATCATGAAAATTTGTAAATAAATTGTTGCTTGTATAAGCAGCGAATTTCTGGACTAGACATTTTGCTTTAAAGGGACCGCCAAGTTGTGTCTGTGGTGCAAATAATTAAAAATTTTTGTTCTAAATTGAAAAGACTTTGACCGTTTGCCTCCAAATTTAGTATACGTGTTACTTTTGGAATATGGAGTTTCCTCCATGTCTGACAGACTTGGAATTTTTTAACCCATATCTGCGCTACTATTGATCAAAAAAATTTTTTTCTTATTTTTCGAGTTCCGTTACCCTATTATGCCACGATTTACCATGTGTAATATGTCTTTTACACCATAACATCAATAACATCAACATCAATTAGCAGCTCAAAAAATAGAATACTTCCATGTGATAGAATACTTCCATTGTTTCCATTACTTTTTCATCCGTCGTTTAAAAGATTTTAAATCTTAATGCAGTATTTAAAATTTATTTTCACTAATTTAATAATAATATTTTAATTGATAATCGTACTCTCGTGAATTTTTGTAATTATAATACTCGTATTAACGAACTATAAATGCTTTGTGTGTTTAAAAGTTTAGTCTAATTTAATATATATGAAAAATTAAATTGATAAAAATAAAGCAAATGATAACTAATAATAATGTATTAACAAGCCCAGATCTTTAAGAATTTTACTTGAATCTTAAAAAAAAAATTATTTAGCAAGAAAAGCTATGAAATAATCTTTTAAAATACTTTTACAATTTGTCTGGTCCCAACTGTATCATAACATTGTATATCAGTGTATTTCTATCATAATTCTTTATGTAATGAATTTCTTTTTTAAATATTTTTTATAGTAATGGAAATCATAATTATTATCATTTTCTTATGCCAACAAATTTATTTATGTGTTCTTTATCTGTTGTTTTTTTGTTTCTTCATTTTTTTTCATAATTAAACCCTCGTGTAATATTAAATTTGTAAATTTTTTCAGTCGTTTTTAGAATTTTAAACTGCTCATGCTGTTTTCTAGATTTTTTTGAATTTTTTGATTCGCAGATAATGGATGTCAGAAAAAAAAAACTTTTAAGTCATTCAGGGATGTCAATAATCTGACATTAGGACTGAAGTATATTGTTTGTATTTATCATGATAGAAGATCTTTGTACTTAATGTATTTAATTTTTTAAAGAATTTTTAAACTTTAAGAAATATTTAAAATAGTTATGCAAAATAAAGCACTTAAAGTATTTGGAAACAACCAATGAAAAGATACACCGTGTAAAATAATAATGACGCATTTGTTAAAAGTATAATTTGTTAACCCAACTGGTCTAGTACACAATGCAAACTCAAGTGAATAATAATTTTTAACCCTTAAGAACTTTTGTAAATTTTTTATACAAACATTGTTTTGGGTCTGTAGTAGTTCTTATGTAGGCATTAGTATAAAATTTTAAAAAGCCGCGTGGCATCATAACTGTGTTTGAATCCATATTTATTTTATCTCATACCAGCACTAACTAAAAAACATTAGTTCCTCTAATTCAAGCTATTGTTTTTTTAAACTTTAATAATCGAGTAAAAGTTAATCGAATGTGGATAAACATAAGTCTATTTTGGAGCTGGAAAATAAAAGAAACCCCTATATTTAATCTGAAGCGCACATTTATATCATATAAGAACTGTATATAAGACATTTGGTAAAAAAAAAATTAAAGACTTAAAGGTTTGTCAGTATGACTAGAGTTTGGCTTACATTCTTTAAGCGTAGACCCATAAATTTCATTTTTAGGAAGATAAAGCCCGTTACTACTGAATGGGGCAAGAGAAATAACATTCAGGACCTTTTAGGATTTCTTACAATATTTAAAATAAAAAAAATTATTGAAGATTATGAAAATATTTAATGTAAAATAACGGGATTGCGTAGATCTAAATTGCAAAATAGTCGGAGGTTTGTCACAAACGTGCATAAAGGTTAAATTAAAAATTATAAATCAATTTCTGACTGAACTTTTAATTTATTATTATTATTATTATTATATTAATTATTAAGTTCCATTTCAATTTTTTAAACTTAGGGGACTTATTTTCATTATATAATAAACTTAAAGTACAATATTATTTACTTAGGTTGTATATATAAATTTTTAAGGCTCATTTGGTTTTTATTTTAAATATTTACATTATAATTTTCTTAATTTTTAAAATTGATTCATAATTTTCCTTTCAAAATTGAATTCTATTGCTTCATAAACCTGCTTTCTTAAAAATTCTATATTGGAAATTTAATAATATATCTGAGCTAACACACAAGTCTATACAAGCCCATAATATATATATATATATATATATATATATATATATATATATATATATATATATATTTGTAAACTCATTTAAGAATATAAGTATAAGAAAATTATTAAATGTCCTCCAAGTGTTATCTAATATCTTCAGAGGCTTAATAGAAAAGGTCTAATTAAGTTTTTAATCTGCACCATATAAAAATATTGTTAAATAGCAAAATATGTAATGTTATATGTATTATATACTTATACATATAAAATATATAATATGTATTATGTATAGATACTACGATATGTTTTGGAGGAAATGCTGGTTCCTTAAAGGAAACAAAAATTAAATAAAAGGTTGAATTTTAATTTAAATGACTTAAAATGTTTTTGGGATTTAACCCTTAAGGCATTTTTGTTATAATATGTATATGTATAATATATAATAAATATGTATATGTATGATATAGAATAAAGAAACTTAATAGATTAATATCATGATGTTCGAACTAAAGGAAAATTGAAAAATTAAACAAAAAAATATATGTATATAATATATATATATATATTATACAGATATTATATGTAATAATATTTAATATAAAGTTTTTAATATTTTAATTAAGAAATTGAGTTTTTTTTTTAAATTTAAATGGTTTCAAATTTAAAAAAAAATTATTATTAATTTTGAAAATGATCCTAATATAGTATTAACCCATTTTCTACCACTGAACTATTTATAAAACAGCAAAATAGGCGTCACATATTCAATTGCTTAGAGTAAAATGTTGTAAAATATTTAACTTTTGTCAAACCAAAATGAAGTTAGAAAACGTATAAATAATACTACGGTATGGTAATACTGATTTGTCATCATTAAAGTACTGTTTTTTGGAAAAAAATATTTTAAAGGACTTGAAAAGGCATTTGAAAATCTTGTGGAAGAGATAATGAAAAAAACACCCTTATTCCAAATTTAAAGATTCTATCTTTATTGATTTCGGAGATATGCTCTTTTGGCTTTGATTCAAACAAAGGCTTCCAGGATCCGAACCTATTATTCGATTTCACGCATTTTGAATTCCCGCCGTTATTGTCATTAGTAAATTAAGGTATAAATTTTATCAAGATAACATCATTATTTTCTTAAGGTGTAGGGTATAAAAATTGATTGCTTTGAGAACTATCGTAAACAAAACTATAAAATATGTACTTTTATTCTCGTTATAAAATTATTATTTTTATCTCAAAAACTCCGATTGTACTATTTATAGTACAGGTTATTTTTCAAAACTTTGCAACCCACTGCCATAAATTCTATATTTTTGAATATATCTCCAAAATTAAACGGATGTTAAAAATTTGTCGCATTTGCATAAAAAACTGGCAGCCGAAACGAATGGGTTAAAAAGTAATTAATTTTTTTGTTATTTCCTTACTTCTCTTGAGAGAATATTAAACACTTTCTCTCTTTTCAGTAATTTTCAATGAAATAATCTTACGATCTCAGAAGGAATCAAACATGCACTCCCTCGGTGGTCCACAAGATATTTTATCACAAGTCTTCTATATGAAGAACAAGGGTTGAACTTTACTGCATACTTTTAGGCTTTTTTTTACTATTTAAACAAGGTATATTGTAAAACCAGAAGTTTTTAAGGGCTTCTATTTTCAAGTCGATAATTTGTAACCTTTAAAAAGATTTCAATGCATATGAAAAAATATGTAAAAGTTAATTGTTTTTGAAAATGAAACAATTATTGTTTTAACTTGAGTGAGTTTTTTAATCGTAGAATGTTGATTTGTTTACCATCACCCTTTCCCAATCTCAAAGAAACGCAGAAACGCGTTTAAAAGTAAAAAGACGGAATATTGTATTTACTAAAAAGGTTGGTTTACAGATTTTGCTTTCTTTTGTGAGACCTTCGTTCAAAATTTTTACTTAAAATTTTATAGTAATTTTGCAAGTAGACGGACTGACGAGTAAAGTTTACAATTCGGCATTTTTAATTTTTTAAGATTTTATCACAAGCTTTTGTCAATTCAAGAAATTGCTTTTAAAAGAATAGGCAAGAGTCACGAGCTCCTATACTACTTATTTGTCTTGGATTCCTAAATCTCATTAGTATGAATGTCACTACGTAGGTACGATTATATTCTGAAAAGCTTGTGTTTTCTTTATATGCGCTTGCTAAGCTCAACTTTCAAACCATACCTTCAAATATACATTGTATACGTTATTTGTGGTTGCCAAAACATATAGTATCTTGTTGCTTCTATTAAATCTTCGATCCCATTTCTAACATAGCAGTATCGAAAGTAAATGTAGGTCCAGTTACATTTCCCTATTCTCGTAGATCACTTGCCAGCAACAAATACAGTAGTCTAGACTATTATTGCAAGACGTGCTTCCGTTTTGCCATGTAAAAAACATGGTTACCATTGTTTTTTCTCTAAGATCTGGAAAAGGACACTATTTTCAAATTTCTACCCCGCTAGGTTCTAGAACTTTTAAAAAATTTTCAAATAATTTATTGTAAATAATAATACCTATTGTACAAATAATTCATTCGAAAGGTTTCTACAATAGGTACATTAATTTTAATTAATTTTAATTATTATATATTTTCCCATATATTCCACCATTTTTTTTTTGTTTGTTAAATTATTAAAACGTTATTTATACGAACAAACTCTTTCATATTTTGCATATCCCTGTACAATATTTTAAAATAAAATCCGATTTTTAAAGAATCATTTTCAGATACAGAACAGAAACAGAAACGGAATCAGAATGAAAAGTTTTTATGATGAAATGAACTTCAAAAAATATTTTGATTGTTGCAGTAGATCAACAAAATGTTGAACGCTTCTTTAAGTACGAAAAGAAAATTGCATCGCATTCGGGACATCAGAATAATATTCAAAAAAAAATGGAAACAAAAGTTTTAAGGTCCGCAGAGATTTCATTTTTGATTTATGGATATAAAAAAAAGTTCCAAGAACAGTTTTCATTTATTGTTTATTATCCATGTGGGAAAAATGATTTTTCATAAAAAAAATATATATATTATATTTTGATTCCTGTACTCCTTATTTTTCTGAAAATTTTCTTTGTATTTTCCGAATGTTAAAATTTTAATAAAAAATAAAAAGATGCGCAACAAAAATAGTTTTGTTAAACTGGAATAAAAAGTTATGAATGATTAAAATAACTTAATTTTCATGTTTTTTTTTTTTAATGTAAAATTTGAACTTTTGTTGGTTGGTTTAAAAAAAAGTTGGTATTGGTGTTCCTTTAATTTCATTAATTTATTAATAAAGAAATTTTGTAGTGTTGGAGGTATTGCAGAGGAAAAGTTCGCATTAATTGTAGAACTTTAAAATTTTTATTTTACCCGAGATATCCTTAAAAGTATGCATAATTCCAATAGAGTCTGTCAAACGGCGATGGAGTAATTTTATTCAAGTTCAAGAGCCAATTAAACAGCGGTGGGGTGTCTTTGATAAAGTTCAAAACCAAATAGATAATTCACAAAGAAAAAACCCCACTTTCTATTAAGGACTGCAATCAAAGGTTTCCTAACGGAGAAAATCTACTCAGTTACTCAACCTTAGACAGTTGAATTGTTAAGATGAAGGAATATAACTTATGAGATTCATTACTTTTTAAAATTCATATAACATGAATCACTTAAAAAAGAAAGGGGAAAAACTTGATGTGCACGTTGGAAAACTTTTTAAAAAAAAAAAGTTTTTAACGATGGAATGGCCATTTATAAAGCATTCACTTGTCCCATTTCTATAAGGTGGCAAATATATTTGAAAGTTTCTCTGAAAAATCGCTCGCTAACTGTCGGCGACTCCGAAGCTTAAGATTGTAAAAAAAATTTAATAATTTTTCAACATTTTTGAAACATTTTCCTTTTTAATTAAATATTGTATGACTAGCAGGGGAATTAAAACTGTACCCTCTCTATTAATAATCCAAATTCTTACCCACTGTACTCTAAATAAATAATTATAAACTTTTTCCTAGTTTTTTCTTAGCTACCATTTTAAAAAAATAAATTAAAATTAAAAATTTATCTTGTTTCAAATGTGAATCAGTTTTCAACAAGATTGAAAATCCTGTCAAAAATTAATAAACTGTCAAAATTTTGTTTTCATTGGGCACAGTATTTCTTTTTATTTAGTTATTTTAAAAAATTTCTTTACGCTTTTCAATAAAATTAGGCTCTATAAAAGCTTTAATTCATTCTCTTTGCTTCGGCTCATGTCTGATTAATATATTTCTGAATTACAGATGTTGTCAAATAATTGTCAATTTTTCAATAGAAATATTTTAGGAAATGTATTCAAAATAATTGTGTTGAATTTTTCGAAAAAATATTACATCGACTTCGACATAACTATTAAAAGAATCCCATTGACGATACCGATCAAGAAGCAAGTAAGGTCAAATCTTTGAGAAATTTGGCAACCTTCCCCATTGAAGGTTTGTTAATACTTAGTAGTAACTTAGTCACCAACATATATGTTTTCTAAAATAAACATTTAAATTGAAGCCCCAACGTCACATTTCGATCAAATACTCAGTATGAAACACTTTATAATTTTGAAAATGTGCTTTTTTAAAAACCCTTGGTTTTTTCATCACTTGTTATTTTTCAAATGACTAAATATTCATTTTTAAATTGCAATATAATTTTTATAAATTTTGTATTTTCAAATAATCAGAATACGAAAAATAACATAGTGATGAGATGACTATATAGTTAAATTTAAAAAGATGCTATACACGAGTTTGTGAAAAAATTAGACTTCATCAAAAACCCCTGTATAAAATGATCGTGTAATTTCAAACAAACAAGCTAAATTCTACTCTACTTATATGAATAGAAAAATATGTTTTTAAATTTTTATAATTGAGAATTAAAAATAAAATTAAAAAATTTTGAATTTGAATCAATTTCAATGGCAATTCAATTGGATATCCAATAAGAGTCGGCAAATTTTTAAAATAATACTAAACATCATCAATAGCTTTTATATAGGAAGAAGGATTTGGATTTTTGAAAATTTTTTTAATTACCAAAGAGAAAATCTTGTAAACAAAATGTTGTATTAAAATTCTGATTAACTTTAGTTGTACTCGTACATACAACATAATATTATTATTATATTTTCTGATATTTTATAAAATTGTTCATTGTTCTTTGGATTTAAAACTTATGTAGATAGTGTTGGTTAATTATGTAGGTTTAAGTGAAAAGAAGTAGGTATGTACAAAATATTATTTTAAATTTGAAATTTAGGTTAACATCATTAAATTGTTGTTTACACAACATTTAAAAGTATGTTTATATTTCTATTATTCAATGTTATGTAATTTTTATCTTTAGATATTTTATCTCTAGATTTGAATGAATTCTATTGAAAATAATTTTTATTCTAGATAATTAGTAATAATTTGTTTTCTTGTTTTATAAAACAATTTTTTTCTAGTTTTTCAAAATATATTTGTGTAATATTATTAACACGCAAAATTGTAGTGACGTCATTAGATAGTATTTAAAAATTAAATTTGAACACAAATTATTATTTGTCCTAAAACTTTTACGAAATTATTACTTAAAACATCAGAAAAACAAGACTAAAGGACTCATATTCATATATTTGATAAATTTTTGTTGAAATTTTTTTGGTTGCAACAAATCCAGGAAATTTTTTATTATTTCACATCAAAATATTCACCTATAATTTGATTTGGTAAAACAGTTTTTGAAGAAACTTGTCCAAAAGCTTAAAAAAATTGAGTCCGAAATTTTTCGGATTTACATAATAATTTTGATTCATTAAGAAATATTTTGGAAGAGTTTAAAATGAAATTATTTAAAAAAATTTTAAATAATTATGTAAATCCGAAAAATTTCGGACTCATTTTTTAAGCTTTCGGATTAGTTTCTTTAGATTAAATATTTTAATGTACTTGTCTTACTATTTTTTAAGTATAATTTGTACTTAATTTATAATATGGAATATCGATTTACCCCAAGAAAATTTCCTTTAATATAGAATTTTCTTTTCGGAGTTATTTTTTGATTCCGAAATTTAGTCAAACAAAAACTAGGATGTTTTTTTATAAAAATCTTACATCATTCTGAAACTTAACAGTCTGACTATAATTTTTTAAATATTTTCGGAGTAATAATTCATTATGAATAAGTAAGAAAATTTGAAACTGAATTATTCCGAAAAAACAAAACTTATTTTCTGACATACTTTTTCTAATTTTGTGCTAATTTCTGATCTTATTTAACTAGAAATTAATTTATAAAATTTTAAAAATAAAAAACTTCTGCAAAAAATGTAAATTACGTTTTTTGGACTAAGTTCTTTTTCAATCGTTCGGAGTCAACTATATCGGAATAAATTCACAGAATCTCTTAAACTGGGTATATGTAATAATGATTAGATCCTTAGTTAAAATATAAATTATTTGTTAAAAATTTTAATTAATAACGTAAAATACATAATGATGTATATATACATAGATACTATTATAATGGATAAGATAAAATTTGTAATTATGTTTTAATTATAATACTTAATTTTCTATAAAAGGTTTTCTGTAATAAATTTTTGAAATATTAAATAGTTTCATAAATTTAAGTGTGGTTGTGAAAAGAAAAATGCCAGTAAACTTTTTGACAAATTTTTTTTTTGCAATTTTAATTTTTTTTTTTTTTATTTTTTTAATTAATTATTAATTTTCATTGAGGGCTGTTGAAAGTTTTCTGTTGTAAAGAAGTTTTTTATGGAATTTATTTCGATAATTTTTCGAGTGTTCGACACAATGTAAAAGTCAGTTTAATTATAAAATCAAAAAAGAAACATTAAATTGAAAATTAAGATTTAATAAAATTGTTAATCTAAAAACTGTATATATTAGACGTTAAAAGATATAAATATAAAGAATAGTATAAAACTGTTTAATCTTAATTTTGATGTAATATGTTAAACACAAATAACGAATACCCAATATTTTTTGGATTTAGCAAATGCCTTTTGTTACTAGTTTTCTTATATCTTAAGTATGTTAAGGAAAAAAAATTGTGAACTAGGATAATTTTCTAAACTCTTTAAGACTCTTATTGAATTCTAGGTATTAATTAAGAGATAATTTTTTAACTTAATCCTTTCTTATCTTAAACAACTTTTCATCAAGGCACTACAAGAGGAACAAGATGTAATCTCTAACCAAACTTTAACAAACTAGATCATACAGATATCGAACGTTTACTAGCACCGATATTCTGAGCCATCAAATACAAGGCAAAAAACCTCTCATTAAAATAACCATGGTAATAAATAAAAATATCATTATTAAAAATACCGTTACAGTAGATGGTATGTTGGAGAAATTTATTATTCAAAATTCGATACATTTCGTGTACAAGTACTGAAGAACTTTGCAAGTCCTAAACGAGTGTGTATGTATTTGCATTAGAAGTAAAAATTATTGACATTAATTACTCCTTTTTCCATTTTATTTGGAATATATTATGTTGCATGCCTCTACTGGCCCGGCAGAATGAAATAAATGAGGAACATATAAAGAGGATGTCAACAACAGACTACTTATATGTAAAGCTGGCTTTTGTTAACTTAGTCCATTACGAAAAATTTACCTTCAGATCATGCCTATAATGACAACACACCTAAAAATATATAACAGTACTTTTATTCAGAAAATTTAGGTATTTGCTTCCAGTTCATGAAACAACCAAACCTCCTAATTTACTTATTTGTTGTATCAGATATTACAAGCTATTATAGGGTCAGGTACGATAACTCGAATTTTAAAATATTGTAAATCGAAATTTGGTTTTTTTTTAAATCTCGGAAACTAAAATGTCAAAAAAAATAATTTAATTTCTTAAAAATCTCGAAAATCGAAATCTCGAATTTTGCATTAAAAACTGAAATCAAAGAAATAGTATTTCAATTAGAGACGGCTAGCTACTTGATACAAATTCTTAAATTTCATTTAAAATTCAAAAATATAAGCTAAAATATGCTAATTTTTAGTATTAATGGCTGCCGACTTTGAACCCCCACTTGTTTAATTATTAAAAGCTACACACCACACCTTTGTTATTCTAAGCTTTCACTTTTGAAAAGTCTCATTATAAGTCTCAGTATTCGATATCGTATCTTAGTTTAATAAATTCAAATAAAATAAAATGTTAAAAATTAAAGAAAAGTGGTTGAATTAATTTCTTTTGCGAGCTTTTTTTGTAATTGTATTTGTGTAGAGACTAAAAATTTATGATGAAAAGAGACTTTAACTTATATAGAAATTATGAAAGCAAAGCACATCCTATTGGCCGAAACTTTCTTAATATCCTTAATGAGAAAAGTTCTAAGATGTTTTTTTTTTCTCTTTCTCATTCTATTGAAAAAAAAAAACTTTAACACGACTTATTAAGTTTTTTTTTTTTTAATTTTTGTTGTTGCTTTTCTGTTTTATTTTTGATGAATTGTAATTATTATACTCTGAAATCTGAATTGGTCAAAATCTTTCTAAATTAAAACTTTTCTCTGTGTAGGTATTTGTTTTTGTAATTTTGACTTTTATTATAAAAATAGAAAATAAAAAAATTAAAAACAAATAATTATATTAGTGAAATTTTTCGCACAAGTCATTGTAAGTAATAAAACTTATAAGATTCTTAAGAAAAATGATATACAATTAAATTAGGAATATTTTAGTTTTTAAATTTTAGTAGAATGAGAATATTCTTATGTTAAAATCTGATCTCATGTTTACTCTTAAAAGTTTTTAACTGTAATTTCACAATACCTCTGACTTTTATTTATGGTAACTGCTACACATGTTGATAAGATTAGAGATTAAGAAGCCTACACAAGTTCTACAAATAAGAACATGTTGAAACAAGAGGGAAGGTAATTAGTAAAATATTCTACTAATTAGAATGGAGCTTAATTAATATCATATGCAGTAAACGCATGACGCAGTACACAGGCCATTTGACATTTTGAATGTCAAAAATTTGTGAATTAAAATAGTTTGGCATTTAAGTTACAAAATGAAGGGAAAAATGTTAGATTTATGTTGGTGAATCTGTGAGTTATAAATTTAAGTAAATTATTTATACTTAGTGCAAGCTTGTTTATAATTTAAAACTGATATTAATTTTTGTTTTTGTATTGTTTTACCTTAAAATTTAATCGAATAAGAAATGGAAGCTTAATTACATTTTATTAAAACTATCATTACAAAAATATAATTTTTTAATTTTAGCTTGTTAATTACAAATTTTACAAACATCAGCCGCGCCTTTAACGCATTCGAGATGTTTACTAAGGAGATGCCCGTCATTCATGTTTCGATTGAAAATATAATTGCAGCCATTTCTGTTATGATTTGTATGGGTTTGAGTTTATGGAATAATTGAGTGATATTTTAAGTCGGCTTGATAAAATTAAATGACTTTTTCAGTCGGCTTGCTAAAAAAATAAGTTGAGGCGTATGTGTTAAGCAACCTAATATTTTCATTGTCGCTTTAATATAAATTATCAGGTAAATCCAACAACAAGGATTTTTAGTATTTACTATTGTCAAAAAGCGGTGTTTGATATCGCGAAAAAAATCCGCTTTCTAATAAAATCTCTAATATGCTGGTAATTATTATACGCGTATGACTATAAGTCAAAAGGGTATACTAAATTTGCCATTACGTTTGTGACGCAGGGAAGTAGGGATCAGAATCGATCGGATCAGGATCGAAAAATAAATCGATTTAGCTATGTATGTCCGTTTTAAGGAAACATTCTCTAATTAAGAAAAATGGTTAACACCTGCAAAAATATTATGCTGGGACTTTAATTTTGAGACATCGGCTAAGCGATGGCTAAACACTAAGTATCTAACTTAAACTGTTTTGAAGACGTTTATGTGTAATATTTCATTACTTTTTTTCAAACGGTGTAGAACATTTGCAAACACTAGACCAGGTAGACCGGCACACTGACAGACGGAGAAAGTGAAATTATATAGGCAATTTTTTTCAGAATTTAATCATTTTAAAATTACCCAAGCATACAGAAGAGGGCACAGTTTTGTGTCAACTGAGATTTTCAGTCTTTAAAACTTTGGTATTCAAAAAATTACATTTTACTCACCCGAGTATTTCTCAAACTGTAAAATTTAGTTACAGATAACTATCATAAATACCTGTAGCTTCTAAACACTTATAGTATACTCCAATTATAGATTTTTGTTGTCATTTTAAAAATTTTTAAAAAATATTTCAAATTAAATTATATTAAATTTTATTTTATTTATTTTTTATTTTAGTATTTTTAGATTAAATATTAAATTTGTTTTGAGTTTAAACAATGTGGTAAATATATAATAATATATATATACATATATATATATATTTTATTTATAAAATGAAATATTTTATAACCTAATTGCAATTTTTTACCTTTTAAATATTTCAATACATTATCATTTTTAATAATTTCAGATACTTTTTGTTGTTTTTGATTTTACAAAAAAAATTTTTAAGGATTCCATAATTTTTAATCTTCAGTATCGTAATTTAATTTAAAAATAAATAGAAATAAGGTAAGATATTTTATTTTTTAACAAATACTTACCTGTATTTTGCTAAATTTTGGTTTCTTTTTTAGGTTTCTTGGTAAATAAAAATTCATCAGTATAATAATAAGGAATAAAAAGTATTTTTTAAGTTGTTCATATTTTGGTTTATATAATATTATTTGTTTTTTTATTTTTTATTTAAAACTTTTATTTAAAAGTTCAAAGAAATAAATTTTCAGAATTTATTTTTGCATTACAGAACAGCAAAATTTATATGCCAGAAAATGCATTTTTATTACTTTTTAGTAAACATATTTATTTATTTTTATAAGTTTTTATTTATATTTATTTTTTTTTTTTGTATTTTTAGTACAGTATGTTACAAAAATGTTTGAACAAATTTTATGTTGTGTTGAAGTAAAAGCTATTGATGAAAGTTCGAAGGAAAAAAGTAGAGTTGAGTAGAGCCCACGATTAGCCAGCCAAGAGAAATACTATAATGGAACCTACAAGGGAACTTAAGACTAGGTTGCCAAAACAATATCTGACTCGCTATCCTTAATTGGGAAAACATAGGACATGGGAACAGTAATTGCTGCAGACTAACAATAAAAAAGTTCTTTTCATAAGATTCCTTAAAAAGGCGGAAAATTTATTTTCAAGGAATTTTTCTATTCGTAAGAAAAAGTTATTTTAAAATTTTTATCAAATTCCCAATTATAATAACTGTAAAAATGGTATTAGCTCTTAAGTCGCCAAATATTGATTTAAAATTTCTTAAATATTTAATTATAGCTAATCACTACCTCGTCAAGAGTAACTTAATTTCGTTCACACTCTAGCGAAAGGCATCTAAAAATCGTTAATTATAACTGGATAATATAAAAAAAATATTAAAACCGTAACGGTATCGCGAATTAACGTATAAGAAAACGTTTGCTTATTAGCACTTCACTTGTGGTTGCATTTTAGAATCAATAGTCCTTAACGTTCAGTATTATTAGTTGAGCTATTAATTTGAGTGTAAATAATGAACCAATGCATTGCCTCAAAGGAAGCTTTGCCGTTTAAAAACAATTCATTAATTGAAATTCATTGCCAAATTGAAACCATCACAAGAATCACGAGAAGGTTCTTAAGCAACATAAATTGACTTTTTTTTTTAAAAAGCTAAGTCACCTTTTCTAACAGTCTAAAGGAGAGAATTTTTTTTATAGAAGAACAATATCATTTTGCAACTTTGAAACAATTTTGAAACAATTTAGTATATGTCCTGTAGGGATATTGGAAAAATCCTCAAAACAAAAAAATTCCCAAATACTAAATCCTCATTGAGACAAACCAGCAAGAAATAATTCATCCTGTTTACTGCATTGCGACATTCCCATTTTACAGAATATCAAAATTATTTCGAGTTTTAATATTGGCCTTTCAGGATTTTGTTTTGGGGATTCTGAGTTTAATATATATATAAGCTATAAGGTTGTATTAGTTTGGCTTGAATTTGACACAAAAGGCTAGGGCATTGTTTTTATGTACCTCGAATTTGATGAAAATAGTGTTACCAGTACGATTAAATTTTAATAAAGTATAAATTAAAGTAGATTTAGAAAGAAGTCCTTATAAAACTTCCCAAAACAAAGCAATAATTTAATAGTAAGTTATTTTAATCCTAGTACATTATCATCGCAGTAGGACCATAATCGTTCGGTAATACACATTTAAATACCCTACCATATCCGCAATAGAAGTATTCTAAATTTTAAATATAATTGCGTGTTAATTTATTTTAACAATTTTGATTACAACTGTTAATTTAGACTGTTCCTTGCTATTTTTTTGTTTTTTTTTAATAATTTACATGTAAATATAAGAAAAACATTTTCTTTTACTTATATTTGCTATTTCAACTTGGTATGAACATTTATTTCTTTACTATTAAAAAGGAACTTCTTAAATCTTATTTAAAAAAATTTTTTTATTTTATTTTATTTAATTTTTTTTGTGGTAAAAGAATTTATCCTTATTTACAGTTACAATATAAATCTAATAAACACACACAAATAGCATTACAATATATAAATATAAATATATATATATATATATATATATACAAATAGAAATGTAGGTACTGATTTAATAATTTTATATATAGTACTACCTATTAAAGATGCCCTCAAATCAAAAGGAGAATAAAGTGAGAGGGCGATGATGATGAAAACACTGGGATGATACTGGAAAATATATACATATATAATATATATATATCTGTATATACAGAGCAAATTTTTTTGTTTTTGTTTTTTTTTTTTGTCCCCATTCAACCAAAATGTTAAGGAAACTACATTAAAAGTTCATCGAGCGAATGCCATAAATTTTATTTACGAGGTGCGAATTCATAATTTGTTTCCTTGATGAAAAATATTTCCTAGAAGAAGAATAAAAAAAAAAAAAAAAATTTTTCAAAATAGAAGAAAGACCAAAAATTAAAAGGAAAATGAAATGAAAAACTGCTTTTCAGAAAAATACAAGAAAAAATTTATACTAAGAAAAGAAAAATGAAGGGTCCTCTTCCTGCTTATTTCCTGAGGCGCACTAAAACAGAACAAACAGCAGAAAAATCAGAAAAGTGAGGAAAACTAAAAAAATATAAGGGAATAAATAAATTCGTTTGGGTGCCATTTGTATTTAAGTATTTTAGTACCAGTAACAGTAGTAATAAATAGAAAATAAAACAAAATAAACTTAAAAAATATATTTTATTTTTTTTTTTTTGAATTTTACTTTTAAGGCGGAAAATCAACATGGAAAAAAAATTTTTTCTTGAAATTTCTTAAAAAAAAAATTTAAAAAAAAAAAAAAATTATAAAGTGTAAAAAAGAAATTAATAAAATTGTCATCAATTCAAGAGACAAATCCTACATTCCAAATACAAAAATTATTTATAATTTTTGTTTCTGTCTCATTCTAATAAATATTAATATATATTTGTATAACTGTAATTATAATAGAAAGCTATTTTATAATATTATGTAGTATGACAAACTTATGTAATGGAATATTTAGATTTTTAGTAGCGAATATTCGCGTTCGTGAAGTAACTTTATAGACCGCCGATTATCTTAAAGAATGTTGTTCACTCATTAACCCCCCTTTGCCAAAAGCCCGCTTTACAACAATTAATTATACAATTAATAATACAATAAGTCAATACAATAATTAAATATTCTGGAAAAGGCAGATATAGCTCTATTCGTGTTCAGCAGCGGTACACATACAAAAAATTAAATTAAATATTTTATAAAATGGAGATGTTCCATTCCTTTTTACCCAAAACTGAGTTTTTTACAAGAAGGTCTGCATATTTTGTGCACTTAGCATTTTTGCGTTTAATCATAGTATACATTTATTTGTAGTACACAAATTCTAAGTAAGCACTTAGCATTTTTGTATTTGATTAGTGCATAAATTTTAAACTGCTAAAGTTCTAAGTGCCGTACTTAGCATGTTTGCGTTTAATCAGTATTCATTTTTTGTACAAACATTCTAAGAAAGCACATAGCATTTTCGTATTCTTCGTCATTGTACTTAACCTTTTTGTAGTACAAAGATCTCAGAAACTAATTAACGCACACTTATAGAGATTTTGTACACTGAAAAAGGATCTTCCGATATTAGTATTGTCAATTTGAAGTTGTTGCTCTTTAAAACTAGTGTAGATTGCTAATGTGAATTTTAAGTTGTTGCAAATGTAGTTTTACTGGTTTTCGTATATTATTTTAGTTAATTAACGTCGAATTTTCTCTCGAATCATTGTATTCATGTTCAAAAGACTACTCTTTCTTTGATGCTTCAATGACTCATTTTCCTTTACCTTAAATCGAGTCTGCAGCTACGATGACTACAAAATTCGGGGACGATTTTTTTAGATAACCTAATGTACAACATTCATAATAAATTCAAAGACAATATCAGGAGACGAATACGGTAAATTTGATTTGTATGTACTCATAATTTTCCGGTGTCTTCAGTCTGTGACACTGTGAATTCCTAATATTAGTAATATGACCACAAATTACGAAGAATTGTATGGTGTAGATATTAGCGAAGTGGTTTCGGATGTAAAAAGTTTGAGTTCAAACCTCGTTAAAAGATAAAAAGTTTTTCAACAGAAATAAAAATTACAAATAAAATTAATTTATTTGAAGAGTTTCTTAAAAATTTTGTAACTTTAAATAATTATATGGACGATCAGTTCCATATAAAAATTTAAAGTTTTATTTTGGAGCCAGACTAAACATTTAGAATAGTTTAGAATATCTAAAGTAAAAAAATAGAATTCTACTTTTATAATGTCTCCTTACTATTTTGTGTCAAATTAGAAACAGTTCTTCTTCCCATTAACCTTTGTCCAGCAATTTGTCTTTATATTAACACAGTAATAAATTTCCAAGATCTATCATCAATTGCTTATTCTTAAAATAAATTTTTTTTATTTTATTTAATTTTTAAAATAACTTCCAACCTATTTTTCTCCTCGTTTCAAATAAATTAACTTCTGTACAACGTTGTCCATTCTTATAGCGTTTAGTTAGTGTGCAAAAAAATAATGTTAAAAATGTCAGCTTTTGGTGTGAATATCGCTTAGTTTAAAATCTTAAATACTTATTTACAAATATCTATAACGCTTGTGTTTATTAAATCGGTAGGAAACTCTAAATAAACCAACCAAAACAAGGAATTTATGATAAATATAGAATTTTCGCTAAATCTATTCTATATTTTATAAACTTGTACAGTAAAAAATCAACTATGTATGTTAGATTAATATTCTAAAAATTTCAACATTCTTTTTAAATGATTACTTGTGCTTTTATTTGATGATGAAAAAATTTTTAATACTAATTTTTGCGATTATTAGAAAAGTTCATAATTTAATTGCTTTCAAACTTTCCAAAAAACTCAAATCCACTACAGCTATTTAAAATAAAACTAAAATTAAAATTTTCTAAATTTTTTTAGAAAATTTGTTCAATCATTAATTCTTAAATGAGATGCAAAATTATTCCTCAAGTTGTTAATTAAATTAATTAGTATAAATTAATTAAAAAGTTTCTTCTGTTAGGAAAATGATTTTGTATTTTAATTTGTTTTTTTTTTAAACTGTAAAATAATAAAAACAAACTTCGAAGCGGAAAATAAAAAAAAAGTTTAGAAAAATTTTACCATAAACAAACTAAATTAAATTTTTAAGTAAATAACAGAAAAATGTTTTATATTAGTTTATTAGTTTTATTCAAGTAATTTATCGCCTTAATTTCATCACTTGTTAGTAGTATAATTATTAACTTTTAGATTATTGTTGTCAAAAAAAAATTATTACTTTAAAATTATTTGACAGCTACCACTTTGACAAATAAGATTTATGTTCTGTGTTGCCGTTTTAAATTATATATAGTTAAGATTTTTTATATGCAATAGTTAGAATTAGGAATTGAACTGTAATTTTGAACTATTTATTAGAATGTAAAAGGATATTTAATAATTTATCCGTTTATTTAAAGATAAATAAATTAAAAATTTTAAATACATTTTAAATTAGTCAGTTCAGGTTGGCAGATCCTGTATAAATAGTTTGCGAAACGTTTTCAGAAATAAGGTTAAATTAAATCGAAATATTCTTCTTAGTATATGAATCTCTTATTGAATATCGGGAAAAAATGAACCACTATCACATTTTATTGGTTAACGAATAAAGTTGGTCAGCCCCTCGAAATAATAATAAATATCGATTCTCTTATTTCCGATTCTAATTTTAAACTCAATTCTGCGTATCAAAAATCGCTTTTCAAGTTCATCCTTCTAAAAGAACTGGTTCAAGCGAAGTTAGAACAATTTTGCATACAGAAATTATTTTTAAAATTTTTCTAAATAGAATTAGTCGGAATCGAGTTCATTTGCTCAAAAACTCAAATTCAATTCGAATTCAATTTAAAAATCAAAACGAAAAATTTGAAACGTAACTGCAACTGCTACGCAAAGAAGCTTTCAAAAAAAATGTGTCATTCGTTGTACTAAAAAATCTTTAGGAAGTTATTTGTAGTACCAGACAATAGTTAATATTGCATAAAAATAAGACTACGGATATATTAAAATTACTCTTCCGTTTGAAACGCATGGATCTACACGAGATTTCGTTAGACTTCGGACTTTTAATGAAAACATGTCGGTTCAAATCCAGATCTCTTGCAATTAAATAAAATTATTTTTTATATGAGAAATTTTTATTCTATAGAAAATTTGACAGAAAATTATTATTTATTTTACTAATTATTAATTTTGCTTTTTATTATTTTTATAACAAAATTCAAAAATGTTTTTCAAAACAATACAATTGTAACCATAGCTACTATATATATAATATTTTATGTAAAAGGCCGACGTCCTAATCCCTTAGCCTTCGAATTTTTGATAAAATAATTTTTTTTTTTTTTTTATTTTATCAAAAATTCGAAGGCTATGGGATTAGGTCGGCCTTTTATATAAAATATCATATAAAATTTGTTATTTTTTATATGGGAAATTCTTATTTATTGTGTATATCATATGGGTATGAAATAGTGGGTATGCACGAGTATCTAAAAGTTGGCAAGAGCAATTATAATCTTCCTCGTTTCTTATTTGATATGATGATCCGACCATTAGCTATCTATCGGTCAGATACAAAAAGTCCTTAATTGGATAATAATTTTTATTAGAGCAGAAATACGACTTGCTAATTGTTCATAACCATTTCATATCGAGTTGTCAAACAAATTTTTTCATTCAAAATAAATTATCAAGTAATCATTAGAAAGGTTTAAGAAGTAATTAATTGGTTACCGAATTTAATAGTATCTTTTAATAATATTTTCAATGATAAAAGTTATTCTATTTAATGTTTTTATTTTTCATTTTAAAAAAATTCAAAACCATCTAACAGAAAATTACTTCTATTAACTCAATTATTATTAATAAAAGAAAAATTAAGACAATCTTTTACCAAAATATAAAAAGTTTTTCCTAATCTGATTACCATGAAAATCCAAAAAAATCAAAAAAAAAACAAAAACCCCAAAAAAAAAATAAATTTAAGGAAAATCTTTTCATAAAGAAAAAATTTATCTTTAGGTTGGCTTTATAAGAGCATTAGCAGCACTATTATCAATATTTTAAGAAATTTTAAATTGCTATGTTACCAAATATACACAGAATTTTATTTAATTTTTTTTTAAACTTAAAATAAAATCAAAAGAAAATTATCTTGTAAAGATTTTTTGGTTTTATTTTGTTGTTGTTTCTGTTTTTTTTTATTTTTTAATAAGCGTTGGGATTCTATTCATTAGATTAAAAAGGTAAATAATATAACATTAAGCCCCATCTATTCCATTAATACAATCTATCATTACTTCCATTTACTACATTATACTTTCAAAGTTTATATATATATATATATAAAATTGATACGACAAACTTATTTGACATCAAAATTAGTTAAAGGAAGAGTCAAAAACAAAAAAAAAGGTACTCAACAACTTCCTTACATTTATGAGATAAAACAGTGATTTATTGAATTTGTATAACAACGTTAAAACTAAATATAGATTCTTTAGCTAATTTTGTTTTATTTTTTTTTCTACAAATACAGTCAGTTGATTAAAATTACGTACAAGAGCAAACAAAGGAGGAATTATATTTTAGCTTAACATTTTTGTAACCATGGGAACAGAATGAAACGGTTATATCGAAATTACTTCTCATTTTCTAAAGTATTACCCAAGATATAGTAGATATAAAGTAAGTGTATGGAGGGTAATTTGCAAATTGTGAGATTTCTCGTAGCGAATCTTAATGTAGCTTAAATAGAGATTGCTGGAACCAAAGCACCTTTGGAAAATAAGACTAGATGTTTGACAATTATAGTCCATATGCAATATAATGTGGCAAGCAGTTTTGCAAAGTTTTTAAATATTTGGGCAATTCATTAGGAAGTTCTCAAAATTTTACTGTAAATATAATGAGGCTGCTTAAGTAATAGAACGAGTGCGTTAGCAAAGTTGAAAATTATTCGGACAAAAATTTAGGTGGACGCAATTTTGTTTTACATTGTTTTTAAATTATTAGCAAACCGATTCTTTATTGTATTTAATATATCACAGTAGATTCGCAGTCTTATTAAAATTGACAAGAGCAGCTTTGCCCTCCTGGTTTCAGATGCAGTACTATACACTTTTTTTCAATATTGTGATATAAGAAAGAACGACTTATACTTTTCAAAAGCAAATTTCCTCGGACAAAGGAAATCCCTTCCCCGAATTTAATTAATCGTATGTAATTTCAATTACTAAGTGGAAATGATATAGCTTAAAAGATACCACAGCCACCTTTTTTCCTTTCTAATAGAGGCCTCATTGGTTTTTCCTGTCATGATGAAAATAAAGCAAATAATGCAAATAAAAATCTGCGCGCATACTTTCGATACCAACTGTATTATATACTTTTAATTCATTTCAAGGATAAATAGCACATAGATATGGAGGGGGAAAATTCACTTTTACTAAGAGAAAAAATTATTTCAATAATTTTTCGTATTGGTAAAAAACTCAAAAACAAAAAAAAACTCCCGAGTTACTAAGGAAACATTTCAATTAGGATCATCTTGGTATACTGTTTAACTTAAGATTGAAATTTTCAAAAAAAAAAATCAGAAAAATTATAAAAAAATGGAGAGGACTTCTTTTGTTGTTGTTTTTATTTTTTTGGATAAATTACTTTTCATTAATTATTATTATTCCCTGATTTCCTTGATAAACTTGTAAATTAAAACTTAAAGAAATTTTTCGATTTTTGTGTGGTTAACATTTTTGGTGTGGTGTAATGTAGTATTGCTATAATCTTTTGCAATTTGTTGTTGTTGCTTCCGAAATAGATTTATCATCAGTATACTAGGTGCTCCAACCCCCAAGCCCGAAGTATTAAAATAAGAAAGAAATTAATGAAAAACAAAAATATTTTTTTTTGACATTGCCTTTTAGTTAAGAGAAGAAAACAAATTTACGAAAAACTCTCTTAGAAAAACAAGTTAAAGTATTAGAATAAGTTTGGGAAAATTGAATAAAGGGATAAAAAAAAAGTTCCGAAGTTTTCTTTTTAAAAGAAAAGAAATATTTAATTATATAATAATAAATTATACTCTGAAATTAAAGTGAGAGTTATGAGATTCTTTTAAAACTAATATTTATCTAGATCTTTGGTCTAGATATGTTCGTATTCAAGTTATTGACTTTCTTAACCTGGGACTGGATAGGGTATCAACTCTGAAGTGGTTTGTGTAATTAAGTAATTGCAAAAGCGTTATTTCTTCTTTAAAATTTCAATTGCATCAATTGAACCTTTTGAGCACTCCTTACAGGAACACTGTATTGAACTATTGATATTAAGTTTTGTTTTCCGATCTTCTCTTAATTCTCTCCAGATTTTATTTCCAAACTTATTTCAATTAAGTTTCACAATTTATTTTTTAAATGAGAGCATCATTTGATCTTCAGAGGTTTTGTATATTTACTACCCATTTTCCTCCGACAATTTAAGTTCTTTATAAAATCTTAAAATATTATCAAAGGACATATTGGCCATTTAAACTGTGTCCTTATAAATCCCTTTCCATGATGATAAAGTCGTTTATTCAGGATTGGATAAATGCACATTTCTTTTCCATTTTATTAAAGTCGTACTTTCTAGTACTTTGACGTGTCATTAGAACTACAAAAGTTTTCTTTTACCTGAAATCAAGTTAGTTTATCTTTATACTTCTATATTTTATGAATTGGTTTAATTGAAGTTCTGAGTTTTTGAAGAATTTTCCACTAAGTCTATGTTTTAGTCCTATTGATTTGCGAAAAATAAGCTTTAAGGGTCTTCTTGTTTTTTAAAAGAATGATAGCAACTGTATTAGTTTTGAGGGCCAGCTGATCCGCCTCTATTAGTTTACGAGGCGATTTACTTTTTCAATTCCTGTAGCTAAGATGTGTCGTCCCCTCCACCTTGGGTCCTTTTAATTCTTTTCTGCCAGGAAGAATCTGATAGAATCTTAAACAAAATAAGAAATATAATGAAATCCTAATAACCTCAGTCATTAAAGCAATTCAGGCATATTAACTAAAGCCCTAAGACTATAATGCTGAAGAAAGAGAAAGAAAAAAAAAAACAAAAAATTTAAAAGTAGATTTTATTAAAGTTTTAATAAGATTTTATTATAAAAAAAAATAAATTTAAGTAGAAAATTTAATTTAAGATAAAAAAAAGAATTTAAACTTCTTTTACTAAGTAAAAGTTAATTAAACAATTTTTTTTTTTAGTATAGTTAATAAAAGTATTTAATCAATGTAATACTTAAATTAAATATTTCATTGGGAAGAAATTATTTTTGACTTTAATACTATTAATTATATTACAATTATCATATTATTAGAAAAGTAACTTTGAAAAGTTTTTATATCATTGTTTTTTTTTAAATCTTTAAATTTTTGGTGTTGTTTTCGTATAGTAACTAGCAAAATAATTTTAAGAATATTTGGTATTCAAATTTTAAAGCACTGTAATATGTTAATTAATGACAGTTGACAGCTTGTCAATTTTTAAATTGACTTCGAGTACACTAGTTTACCACCCTACTTTATCTATTTATAGTAATTAAAGCTTAATTGTGGCGCACTGGTTAGAGTACCGAATTTTTATTCGAAAGGATTGGGCTTTATTCCCAGTTAAAGAAACTTATATCCGATTTTCTATTGGATTAGCTTATTAGTATATATTGGGTTCAAATCAATAATATAACCTTATTCCAAAGGAACTCTTTGGGGATCTTCAAAATTATTAAAAACGAATTAAACCACTAGAAAAAACCCTTCTGAAAATTTTAGTTGTCAGACGTCATTTAGAGCGAAAGATGTCATTTAAAGCGAAGCGGCATTCGATTGTAACTTTCCTTATTTAAAATTTGTTGTAAGAGTTTTCGAAGATTCTGGCGAAATCTATATCCATATTAGCTCCTAATAGCATTAATACATACAGTCCTTTCTAACCTGTCCGCGAATTAAGTGTGAATTTCATTGGTATTTAAGGTTATTACATTTATTTAATTATAGTCTAATCTTAGATTTATTTAAATTTTTACTAAAAAAATTTAATTAGAATAATAATGGAAGCCATTCATTGAATGTTAAGCTTAGTGCTCAGATTCACTTTAAATATAATTTAATCTTTCTTAGTTATATAATATAAAAATTATTTTTTAAAATATTAGGTTTATTTCCGATAGCATCAATTTAATATTTTATTTAATATTATTTTGTTTTAAAAATTTTCAGATTTTATCAATAGATTCAATTAAATTATATTCCTAATATGTAGGAGTATTATAATATACTATGTATATATAATAATATATAATATAATATTTCATATATCCACAATAAATAATAATATGAGCAGTGGTACATTTACGATTTATATTCAATTAAAATTTTTAATTAAAATTTTTTTTAATCAGATAAATTTTATTTTTTTATTCTGATCATTTTAATAATCAGATTGTATTTATAAATGTCCTTTTAACACCATTTTTTTATATATTTGGTTTTTAGAATATTTTCATAAAATTTAAAAAAAATCCTGTCTGTCTGTCGGTATGTTCTGTCCATTTACAAAAGCTCTACACCGTTTAAAATTAAGAAATAATATTTAAACAACGGATACATTTAAAAAAAATGTAGGTTTCATAGGACAACCTTTTTTCTGTAGCTCCGCCCATTACTAAGTTTAAGCCCTCTTAAGTACCGAAAAACCCTATATTTAAATTGTTATAACAAAAGATCGATAGCACATATTTTCAATCTGAAAACGCCAAACAACAGCTGTTTTAATAAGATATACTAATATATAATTTATAAGCTTACCATAGGTATTTTATTCCACCGTTATGCGAAACCAAATTTTTGGAAAAATATTTCTCTATTTATGGAGAAAATATTATATACTTGAAAATGATTATAATAATGAGAGCAATTTAAGCAAATACTTTTCCGTGCCCCTTTAGGAGCTGTAAATTGTAAGGGGTCCAAAAACGAATATTTGGTATTACTAAACAACTCTAACTTGAAGTCCTGTCATTAAGAAATGCTATAAACATATGTTAAAAGATTTTCTTAATTTTAAAAAATTTCTAAAAAATTAAACAATGTGCCTCCTGATTTGTTACAATTTTTTCTTATACAATAAAGGCTATGATTCAATAGTCGCTTTGATTGCAGCGTTGATCCAAACGTCGATTTTCGTTTTGAATATAAAATTATTTAATTTTGAAAATCTGCCTTTTAAAAACCCTTGGTTTTTCATTACTTGATTTTTTATAAAATGAATTTAAAAAATAATTTTTTTTTTTTTTATATAACAAATTTAAATTGAACTTTTTAAAATAATAATATTATTTATCGAAGTAACTAATCATCTAATCTAAATTATTTAATATATGAATTAAATTATTTTTTTATTTTATTATATAAATTTACAAATCTATAAATTAAACGTATGCAGAGCAGCTAGATTACTTTACATCCAATGTGTAGAATGCTTAGTGGAGCTATTAAATAGACCACCCTGTACTGAACAAAAAAGCTAAAAAAATAAGTAATGGGCTTATCTGGCTTCTTGGGAGTGTTTTTTTTGTAAGTCAAACATATAAGATCCTGCATCTTTTAATGTGTCCACTTAAAGCGTCTCATTTAAACATGCATTACATTGAACGCGATTAAATAAAATCAACGTTTTGAAGAAAAACTTTTGTTCTAATTAGGTTGTTCTTTTTCCTTTTCTCTCGGGATGAAAACCCTGACTTTAACAAAATAAAAACCCCCATTGTGTTTTAATTTTACGCTAGTTGTTTGTGATCTACTGAAACTATAGACTTCCGTTTAGGTAATGTGAATTTATCACTGATTTTAGGCGCCTAACTACTTTAAGCTTTCTATTGACATTTAAAGATAGTAGAGTTTTGACGTTTCTATGTTTATGTAAACTTTTAAGCGGGTCTTATATTTTGTTTCATATTTTTTAATATCATCACAAATATTAAAAGTTTCCAGTTCTCCATGCAATTTGAAAATTTGTACGTACCAGGGAGCACTCACCATGGCAAATAGCACTTTGCTTTGAAATGATGAATGTTTGTAATCTCGGAAAATGTGTTCGCTAGGTACAGCGCCAAAGTTGTATGCCGTACAATGTAAAGATGATATGTATTTACAAATGTATTTCATGAGCTGCAAGTATTAAATATTATAATAATAGCAGTTTATTCTTTTTTTGTTTTTTATATAACTCTATTTTATTTATGGAGTTCCTCAAATTTTTTTTTAAGCTGAAGTATTGTAAAATAAAGCAGTTTATTGTTTTTACATCAGTATATAATTAAATTCAAAGAAAATCATAAGAAGACTACGGTTGCACGTACCTCATGTTCTCTTTTTATACATTGTTTTTTATTTTGTTTAATGAAACGGTGTATAAAACGCGAGAAAAATTTAATATAAAGTGGAGAACATTGTTGCATATATACAATCTGAATTACATAAGCAGAGATAAATAAATTTATAATATTTATTCTTAACAAGGATGAAAGTGGAAGTACTATTATGAAGCTTAAATAATAGCTTTATTCAAAAATCATCAACCATTTTATAAAAGACTTAAACTTTTGTTTTTGAATGCAACTCATTAGTCATCGGTCGTTATAAAATAATTATGAAAAAACTGAACACTTTTAATACTTCTTTATTCTTTAAAACAAAAAAAAAATCCGACAAAGTTGAAGGGTCCTACAATTTTGTAAAAATTAAATTAAATTTTTGGTACAAATAATTGATAAATCTCTTCGAAAAGTGGAGTTTTTATTTTATATAGTTTTTAATTCTGAAAAACATTTAATTACTATGAATTTTGTGAAGTTCACTAATTGCACCTGTAAGTAATTATTGCAGCTTGAAATAAGGCGACTAGCCTTTTTATACACTTAGGGCGTAAGAGCATTAGCTTTGACGTATTGGTTTTTCAATTCCTACAATTCCCAATTATATTATGAATCAAGTATTTAGGCGGTAAGTGGTTGTAAAAAGCAGTTCTAAGATTTGTTGACCTCTTCCAAACAAAAAAATTTTTACTTTGTCAATCAGTTACGTTACCATTAGTAAAAAATATTTTATAAACGATTCTAGTTTAATTTTTGAGCTGCAGAGCTGCTTTAACCCAACAGAAGGTGTCCTGTTATTTGAAGTTCAGTATAAAAAGCTGTTTACTTTATGATTCACCTTAACTTTTATAAACTTATTGAATATTTAAATTTAGTTTTTCTTGCTTAAATCAGTGTCGTCTACGAAGGCATCATTGCACAATAATATCATTGATCATAGTGTCCATTAGATATTTGCTTTAATTACGACTATGCAATGTGTAATTTCAGTACTTAATAAAAGACTTCTGCAAAATTAAATTCTAACACAATTTTCCCTTGATTAAATAATGAAAAATATGATCATATTTACCGTAATCTTTCAATATCTTTATTCATAGCCATTGAAAATCAAGGCCATGGACACAACAAAATGATTTGAACAAACCTAAGGAATTGTACTTACTATTTTATTTTCAGCTCAACTAAAAACGATTATTTAACGGTTAAACTTTGGAACCACTCCAATGTTAAGATTGTTTATCTATTTAAAAACATTTTAATATGCAAGCACAAATTATAATTTCTAACCAAATCTACCTTTACCATTTCTTTTAACCGTAAATAAATTTTAATCTATAAAAAGTAAAAACAAAAGAAATCCTAATTACCTTATTCTATTTTACCGTATACTGTGTACTGCTTAAAGGTCATATTAACCCAGAGATTGTGGTGTTTAATTTTTAACAACAATACTGAAAGCAATGTTAAACACTATTGTTTATTCTTGGTTCAAATAGATTTAAGAATTTTTCTGAGTGTTTTCTATTCTTTTTTATTTTAGTTTAGTTTTCTAATTTTTTTTAACACTGTGCTATTTACTTAAACAAAAGAAGTGGGGAATGATGTAAAGGTACCAGTTTATGGATGTTTTAATTAGCAAACAATATTTTTTTTTATTATAAATTATTCGTTATATTTAATTTTGTCGCATTGTTTAAAGAAAATCTTAATTTGCCTTTACGTATTTTTGAAGAAATTTTGTTACAGCAAGATAACTGAGTTTTTAAAATAAATTTTTAATATTTTAAATTTGTTGCTTACCAATACTGGTTTTGAATTGACCAAACTATAAGCAACTTAGACAATTGATGGCAATAGTTGATGACAGTAATCATTAACAGAATTCGTTATCTAGGTTGATTTAAAATAACTATAAAAATTTTTAAATCCTATTTTCAAAAATATTTGAATACAAAATATAGAATCTCACCATGTCTGTTTGTCATTCCGTCCATCCGTTTATTTACAAAACTTTAACATCATTTGAAATAACGAAATGGAATTGCAAATGTTGGAAAAAAATTAAGTTCGTGGAACAACTTTTTGTTGTAGCGCCAACACTGCTTATTTATATTAAGTAGATTTTTCATTATATTAATTCAATATTTTTTATTTGGTCTTTACCAAAAACTTAGTATAGACCTTTGTGTGGTTTTAGAAAAGTGCTTTTTTCAAAACCTTTGTTTTTTTCAGTACTTGTTGTATATTACTGACAGCTTTCTACCACAAACAAATGGATTTATGTAAAAAGTTATAAAAATCATCTGTGAGTTTTAATAAATCGGTCAAAATTTTTCTTCTAAATAAATTCAAAAAATATTTATGACTATGACGTGTACCCATATGACTATAAGTATACTAAAGGGTATACTAAATTTGCTATAATGTTTGAGGCCCAGATAAGAACCAACGTCTGAATAAAATAAAGTTTAGTTCGCAGAGCTGCATTTCAACTTATATTTTCATAAATTAACATAATGAATGTAACTGAAAGCCTAATAAATTATTCATTTAAAATTTTGTCAAAAGTAATTCACCAGATGATATAACGTCGATATTACAGTCATACGGATATTCCAGAGCTGACACAGTCTACTCTACTACATTCTTCCTCGTTTTATTAGGTATAAAAAGTTTTTTAAAAACTTTACTGAAACCGTATAGATAGCCTTTATATTATTCTTAAACAAACAATCATATGAATTAAATTTCAAATTAAATCGTAATTGTTAAGTGCTAAAAAAAAATTTCTTTCATGCTAATTTAGAAAAAGAATTTTACAGTTCGCAAAATTTACAGTAAGCAAACAAAAACTATATTCAAACATAGGAGGTAGTCTACCTATATAGTTTTTCTGCAAGTACAATAACAGTGTTACAATTTTTTAAAAATTCAAATGTTATAACATATTAATACAAAAATTTCAGTTCGTTTAGTCTGTTCCCGTATAAATTCGAAACACGGAAACATTCTTTTGAATCCTAAGAGTTGAGTTTACCACTGTCACATTTCTTATTAACTTAATTTCTAAACTCATATTAAAACTTTTTGTCGAAAGAGCCAACTAAAGTTTAAAAGTTCCTTATCAAATGTGCTTTTTTTTCTGTTACTCCACTTGGTAGCATAGGGCTTCAACTTGAAGTTTCCTTTATTTTCTATTCATAGCTTTTCAACTATTTCATTCCAGGATATTTAATGTCTACCTAATTCATCCAGCTTCCCGATGTTGTTCTGGTCCATCTACAAGATTTCAGGTTAGCGACATTCTTGTTACGCATTCTTAATTTTTCCTTAGTGTCGACAATCCATCTCCATTTCCTTCAAGTTTGTTTCATTTTCACTAAATTCTGAATATTAAGTTCGATATTTAAAATGTGTCTAGCTTATTAAACGAAAATAATCCGAAAAAATAATCATACACACATTTAAAAAAGCAAAATAAATAATATTTAATCAGACAGACACTATTATTCAACATAAGACTGTTCAAAAAAAGCTATAAATAATTTTATTTAAAAATAACATTTTTTCATTTACATTTTTTTTTTACCTTTGAACTTTTTGTGCTGTTGTTGGTGTTGTTGTTGTTGTTGTTGTTGTAAAAGTTTTCTTTTGATAATTGTAATATGGATACAAATTAAATTTTCCCTAGAGTTGAAATGGAAATAAAAAATAAGAATAGATACAATAATAAATAATCATTTTGTAATAGGATTTGTAATTTCTAGAGAGTGAACTATTGTACCTACCTGTACTTACCTGTAAAATAAAATCAAAATTATTTTAAAATTTTTAAAAAAAGAATTTTTTATTTACATTCCTTGAATTCAAATCCAGACAAGGATTGAAAAAAAGGAGCAACATTTTATATGTTTGTTAGCTTTAATATTTATAATTAAATTAACTTATTATAATTAACTTAATTTGTATTAAAAGGGTTTAGGCTTTATGTTAGAATGTATTACTGCCAAAGATATTAATGAACCTATACCCGATGACATTTGCGCGATTAACGAATTGAATACTTTTCTAGTTACATATCACTACTTAATTAGTTTGCTAGAAAGGCCTAATCCAGTTTAATCAACATTTACTTTTGTAGACCTAGTGCTTTTTAGTATCTAAGTTCTATCTAATTAGTTTTTGATCTAATGAAGAAAATGATTAAAGCTTTTTAAAGCTCCTTATAAAGATAACGTAATTACCCCATTTTCTTTGACTGTCCTATATATATAGTACAGCAAAATATGTTTGACGTATCCAGTTTCTTAGAGTAAACTGTTGTAATACTTTTAACTTTAATTATACCAAAATTAAGTTAGAAAACATATAAATAATCCTACTGTATGTCAATACTGATGTGTCATCATTGAAGTTTCATTTTTTGACAACTAAAAAGTAAAATTATTTGATTCCTAAAAAAGGTATAGTTATAAGTGCAAAATATATTAAAGAAATTTGAATAATTATTGTTACTTTTAGAATCAAAATAAATTTTGTGAATTAAAGATATACAAAACGAATGGAAGTATTATTTAAGAATAATAAATTTATTTTGAAAGTTTTTTCTTGAAATAAAATTTGGTGTACTATAAAAGTATAATCGGATAATATTTATACATTTTAAAATATGACCAATAAAGCTATGTTTTTGGTAAAGAGCTTTTTAAAGGCCTTCAAGAGGCAATTGAAAGTTTTATTGAAGAACAATAAGAAACACTCATGTATCCAATTTTAAGGATCTAACTATATTGATCTTGGAGATATACTCGTTTGGCCTTTATTCGATCAAAAACTTCCAGGATACGAACCTAATATTTGATATTGCAAATTTTCAATCCCCACCATATTTTAGTCATCGTTTGGTTAATGCATAAATTTTATCTATTGAACATCATTATTTTTTTAAGTTACCTTGTTTACAACAAACGGACATCGCTAATTTGACTCAGAAGGTAGCACTGAATAAAATTATATACATTTTTCTATATCTAGCTTGCTTCCCGTGGATTCAAACACAGCACCAAAGTTGATATTCTCCTAAACCTATTTTACAGGTGCATATCATAAATAAAACATTCAAGTTTTCACTGTAAAATTTCTATTTTTATTCTAGTTAAAAAATTAAGATTTTTATCTCCAAACTCGGATTATACTAATTTGGGGTATATTTCAAAAACTATGGAGCCCCCTATTATAAAATTCTTTATTTTTTAATCAAGCCACAAAACTGTAAGGGTATTAACTAATTATCAAATTTGGACAAAGGGAACTATTAGTCGGGGGAAATAGATTGACTGCGCGATTAAATTGGCTCCAAAAACCCTCTTCCACAAGATTTCTTTGTATTCCTTTTATTTCCTCTTACGATTATACCTCTTATCAATTCAAAGAACATGAACATCCAGTTGTGTTTTAATCCAACTACATGCTCCGTAATTTATTCCAACTCAAACATGTCTTTCTTTCGAATTGTAAATGATCATAGATTCTGAATATAATTATGCATTTTGAACACTGAATAAATTTTTTATTCCGAACTAAATTAATTTCCCTATTACTCTAATTTACTTCAAACCAAAGATTTCCGATTAAATTGATTTCAAACAAATGGTCATTAGTTAATGCTGGAGACATTAAAAAACCAGTCGAATAATCTGTGCAAGAAATTCACTGTAGCTGTTGATTCAGTTGTTTTTTAAGACTTTGTTACTTTAGGAGCTCATGAAGATCAGAAATTAGTTTTAAGCTATTAAAATTTAATCAATAGAGTTATTGCTAACTATACTAGACTTTATGTGGTGCTATTCTAGCTGAACGATATGAAAGTCAATAAAAAAAAACTTTTCTAACAAAAATAAATAGAACTGTATTTAAAACTTTTGATTATCGAATTATATAATTTACATAATACTGCATTTATGATTAAATGAAACATTTTTGTTTCCATTCTAATTAAAAGTTTTTGGATTCTACCTAATTAAACACATCATGTTTACGGACCATAATTATAGTTTTGTTTTAAAGCTAACAACAACACCAGGCAAACAAACAAACAAACAAACAAATAAAAACTACATTACATAACTTAAAAAATAAACATTTTGATTGTCATATGGGTTAATTTTTGTATTATATAAACCCAAGAGATTAGTTAGAAAGTATGTAATAATGATATATTTAAAATTTATACTAAGTTGCACTCAAAATAGCAGTAGTTAACCTTTTTTGTTTTTAAGTATTTATGGCTAGACCAGTTCTATACACACTTCTGTTACACAAGTTGCAAATCAACTAATGCTAAGCCTCTTAGGAAGAATGCAATAAATCGTCACTAAATTGGCTTGAATGAGCATGCCAAGTGGAAGCCCTGCCCTATCTTCCAAAAGCTAGTTACAAAAAATGAGCTGATACCCTAACACATCAATTAGATATAGCTCTTATGGAAGTTCTTATAGCATCTCCAATATTATTTTTTTTTTTTTCCTAAAGGAGGAAAAAACTTTAAAAAGGCACCTGGTAACCTAATCCCCCAGGTAGTGTGAGATTTTTACTACACTAAAACAACCTCCCTAATAGCCAAAATAAAGAGTTAAGCACCCTAGCTGCTTGCGCAGTATTATGGCTGAAAAGTTACTACTAGTCATAAATATAAATGACTTTTAAGGATTGAATGGGCAACCCAGGAGGTATAAGTTGACTTTCTTCTTGAATTTTTGCGGTTTAAATGAATTGGGAAACATATATGGGGGTAATGTGTTCCACAATTTGGAGGTGCGACTCAGAAAAGAGTTACTAAATTTCAGAGTTCTTGTTCTGAAAAGCTCAACTGTATATGAATGTGATTGAGCTGATTTAAATTAAAGATGTTATAACATTTCCTGAGCCTAAAAGGTGAAGGGTTGTCCTGCTTCCTATTAAACTGTGTCGAATTCCAAATAAATTTAGTTTAATTTGCTTTGTATATATTTTGCGTGTCGCAATTCTCCAACCCATTTAGACAAACTAAGTGGTTCCTAATTTTCAACTTAAATCCAAAAAAACAGACAGACTTTTTCTTAAAATAAAATTAAGTGCAAAATTTAAATGACAGTTTTTATTTTATTTAAAAATTTTAACAATTTACAATGTAGCATTTGCTGGAGAATTTGGGATTTTTAAATAGTAAGGAACAAGATAGATACGTCCAATTTTTTTTTGGGGGGGGTTTTGGTGAAATGACCCTTATAAAAGTTAATTTTTATTTTTTTTTTTTTTTGTGTTAGTTAGGCAATCCGACTTAAACATTATTATTTTAGTGAAGGAATATATAGTTCATAATTAAGTTAATTATGAGGGTTATATGTTTAAATAGTTAAGGACATAAGTATGTTTTGAACTTTGTATAAATTAGGACCTTATTTAAATGTTTAAAAAAATTTTATATGTAATGTTTTTTTCTATTTTCTTTTTTTTAAACTCAATCCTAATCAAAAAAATCTATTATCACAAAATAAAAAGGTCCTATTAAGGACAGTTACAAGGAAGGATAAGGAATAAAACATTGTTTAAAGTTTAAATAAAATTTCAATATTTTTTACATTGTAGTTATATACCCAAGGTATTTTTCAGTACTTTCCGTTGAGACTTTACTTGACTGGCATATTATGAGTTCGCACAAACTGGGTTTATTTATTTTAGAAGTTTGGTGAAAAACATGTCATTGAATTTCTTGAACCATCTATTAATAAAGCATGAACAAAGATCTCGGAATATTAAAATAACTTTTGCAAGCTAGCTGAAACCCTTAATTCAAATGATTATGATTCAATTTTTAAATGCTTAATGAGTGCTTATTTGTTGACTTCAATATAATCCATAACTATATATAACAAGGAGGTATATTGGATCATAAATTTTATTGAGCCGCAAATTTACAAATTCAAAGAATTTTTATAAATTGAAATTTTTTATAAATTATCTCTATAAGGTATCTTTGTATTGAAAACTATCAAATCTAATCAGGTAAGCAAATAACAGTAGATGAAAAAAACAATTATTATTTCACTTTCAATTTTGATCTTCAAATGATTATAATTTTTCAGGATCACTTTCTTACCACTGCTACATCAATCTTTTTATACGCTACACCTATGAAATAAGAAAAGGGTATATTCACTTTGGTATGGTTTTTATAACCATATTCAAGAAGGAAAGCTTATACAGTCCAGCTGGATTTATTTCTAAGTTTTTATATTTAATATCACAATCACTTTAGATACAAATTACCTACACCAACGGCAATGATATATTTTATATTTAAACTATATTTGGTTATAAAGGTTATTTTGTTTAGAAATATTATTTTTCAATTAAATATTTGACGACCTGTACACTGTTCTAACACTGAACGCTCTAAATACAGCTTGAAGATTTCCCAATATCCTTATTTTAATATGCTTGTCTAACCAATTATAACTCTTTCTATCTTCTCTAACATTGATCAATATATATAGAATTCATTTAGTATTCATAAAATTTGGAGCAGGACTGTTTTAATATACCTATTAAATACCTTCCTTCATCATTTAGGTATCAATCAAGTCAATACAAGGCAAGTGTCCGTCTAACACAAATTACTTAAAATCTTTAAAAAACACGTACATAGTCCATACTCTGTTTTAAAACTTTTTAATTTTAAAAATCGCATGTTGATTAAAATTTATTTAATTGGCTCAGATATTATTTTAAATGTATATTTTATTGTATTATAACTGCACTGTAACTAAACACCTTAGAACTTCCATTCGCATAAAAACTCCACCCATGAGGTTAGAATTGTTTTCATGTATACATAAAAAAACTTAATAATATTATTGCACAAAATAAATATCTATTTTAAGTAAATTAAAATCAATAAAAACGTTGAAAATATAGTAGGTAGTGTACATATAGAATACATGAGTTATAATATAGAACTAAACAAATTAAATTATCAACAATAAACATTTGAAAAGAAAAAATAGATACATTTGTTTGGACGCAATTTAAAAATACAATAGAGAAAAAAAAAAAACAAATTAAAATTAAAAAATAAAAATAAAATAAAAATTTTTGTGTCATTTCGCAATGAAAAAAAACAATAATCATAAATCTGGATTTTTTTTTTTTTATATTACAATTTTTCTTTTAAGTGTGTTGCATCATACATTGTAGTTAAGAGATATTTATTTCTGTATATGTGTAAAAACGTGCCCTAACAATTAGTTTCCCGAAGAATTTGATATTTTGGAAATTTTAATACCTTGGAAGTTGTGCTTTGTATCTAGAAGAATGACAAAGGTAACATGTGCCTTGGCACGACCACTGATTACCTGTGAAAAGTGCCGCAAAGTCCTCTCAGAGAGAAGGACCCTTTTGTTAATGCGAGGTAGCATATTATTGAAGTTGAGCCTATATTCACCTATGAATGCCTAACCGAAATAGTTTCAATATTTGGAAGACTAAGTAAAGTACTAGGTATAGAAGTTAACCGGTCACGAGCCGATTTTAGCCCATGCATTAGTCTTTTCCTTAAAATCAATTTTTGGCAGTTGGACTAGAATCTTCAAAGCAATAACAAATCAAGGCTACCTATTACGACTTGGAAAAAACTTTTGGAAAACTTTTAATATGGGATTTCGAATCTAACTGTTTTTTATCCCACTTGCATTATTAAGGATTAAATGAGTTGGATCATAATATTAAACATATTCAATAGTAATTAAAAATAGTTAAGATTACCGCATTGTGCCATAAATACCGATGTTTATCTCAGAATTCATGGTATAGATGATATTTCTCACTAAAAGTCAAGAGGTTTAAAATGCCCAGCTACCTTCTGAAGGTTTTCAATACTCTTACTAGAAAATGATCATGAAAGTGAGTGGAACCAGTTGTATTGAATTACAAAAAGTTAGGGTTTTTTTAATATGATGTAAGGACTTAACAGTAAAAGTCTCCGGAAAGGGATTTAGAATTAACAGGATCAAAAGAGTTTTCTCTAAGCTATGGGATTACTACAATAATATTCTTAAACTGAAGTTCCATTAGCAACGCGTGTGAATATTTTATTCCCCACTTTCATAAATTCTAATATTATACATGATTCCCAAAAAAACCCCAAAAATATAACATCTAAAGAAACTGTTACAGTCATAACATACACTTTAGAAGCAAAAACATCAAATTTATAAAGTAAAAAAAATTTATGTAGAATTATGTGCTCGCGAGATATACAGAAGCGAAACTTAAACGTTGTCCTTCCTGTGTTTTCCGTTTTTAAATTTTTCCAATTTTTTTTGGTTTTTTCCAATTTTTTTTTTTTTTCCATTTTTCCAATTTTTTTTTTTGCGAAAATAAAACACGTAAGGTATTAAATAATATGAACAAGACCTACTAAAAAAAACAAAAAAAATAGTTTCCTGTTTTTTTGTTTACAACGGAAACTGAATTTTTTTTTTTTGTATTACTCGTAGGTACCAACTGGTCCCTCGTATATGTTATTGTGCACTTTTTATAAATTTTAACTGTAATGGCACTCTATATACAATGCATTCCCATGTAATTGAAAAAAATGTTCCGTTATTTTAGATGTTTTTTTTGTTTTTATATCTAGATTGGTAAAATTAGATTTTCCTAGTATTTTCCTAATATTTTTTTTTGTTTTTATTCTTTTTTTTTTAGAATTTATTATGAAGGTATTTTTCCATATGATTCTAACTGTTATTCAATTTCCTACGGTTCTTGTTAAATATCACGGGATGATATGATGAAAAAAAAAAAACATAAAAGTAAATACTAAAAGAGTGAAAGAGACAAAGAAAAATAAAAAAAAATTAAAGTGAAAAAAAAATAATAAAAAAAAAAAACAAAACGAAAAGAGAATTAAATTAGTATATAAAATACTCAGTTTCAAAATACAAAAGGGGTATTTTTGGAACAACGTTTGATTTAGAACAAATAATTGAAAAAAAACTAAACGTTCCGTTTTTTTTTTCATTTCATATTTTTTAATTAATTTTTTGAAAGAAAAAAAAAAAAAATAAAAACAAAAAGGAAAAAATAACTAACTGTAAAATAATATTTGAAAATAAAAACAAAAGTATAAAAAAATACTAACTATAAAGTTATCCAAAAGAAACTCAGCATTTCTATTTAAACAATTCAAACATGTAAGGGGGAGTTCATGGACCCAAAATTATGAAAATGTTGAATAACTGTAAACAGGTTTAAAAAATATAAGTTATTAAAGCCTAACATCGGACAGTAGCTTACATTGAACGTATAACCACAAAAACCTTTATTCAAGAACTTTATGATTCCCCTTGGTCAAAATCCCGAGTTTAGTAAAAATTTCTGTAAAAAACCCCGCATGTTCCAAAATCCCCAAAGCAAAATACTGAAAACCAAAAAGCAGCCCACATTATTTTAAATGCTTTGTTGTTAACTTATTATTTATAAAAGTTAGGAAGGATTTCAGAGTTGGATACAAAATCAGAAATGCTGCTTTTTCCAGGGTATTTATATTTGCTTTTTACTAAATATGTATGTATATTTAAGTGGAAGTTTATTTTAGAACTTCGTACCCAACCTGAATAGGGTTTCGTAATTCGGAATTTTGATATGTTCGGAATTTTTTTTTTTCAAGATTTTAAATCATTCAGGATTTTAGGGGGATTCAGACATTAGGGGATTTTTTTTCAGTTAAATGCCATAGACCCCTTTGTATTTCGTATGATGCGAAGTATTTGCTACCTGACAGTCTTCGAAACTCTTAATTGCAGTTAGAATATAAACTGTTACATGGAGTACGTTAAAATGTATGTAATATAATGTGCGAAACAATAACATAAACATAGCATCCAAATGCTTATTAAACAAAATCCTATGTTCCAATTTACTTTACAATTTAGGAGTCTTAAAAACTTCCTGCACTCCCAAATGACTAATAGAAATAACATTATATTCACCCAGAATTACCGATCAACGCAGAATACTTTTACGGAACTTTGCTGCTTCAAAAGACATAGAAGAGTTACTACAAAATCAGTAGTTTATTTTCAGACCTGCAGTTTTTACTCTTTTAAGAAGATACTCGATTCGCATTAACTTTACCCAAAGAAAATAACCATTTCATAAACATCTAACAAGTTTAATATGTGTTGCCCTTTAACTATCAGATGATATATGTGACTTCCAATATCCATAAAATTAACCATATTTAATTTCAATTTACTTTTTAGTGAGCATCCTTTACAATTTTATTTGGGCGCCAAATCTTTCAAATCGAGACTTTCTATTCTTAAGTATTATGCCTCTCTATAATAGTTTTGAAAGTTATTTTAGTTGACAAAATATCCAAGGGAGTACAATTAGAAAACAAAACGTGTCTTTTGTTTGTTCGTTACAACTTTTTACGCTTTCTTGATTACTTTTTTAAATATGATTATATCTCATAATTATTTAACTTTTGTATTCAGAATTCATGAGCAAACAGAGAATTGGGACTTTAATTGATTTTTTTTTTTTATTTAAAATATAATTTAAAAAATTGCTTAGAACAATTTAAGATATGTTTAGGTACCAGTAATATTTTAAAAATATGAGAATTTCATTTCTATATTAGTTGAAAAATTGGAGTTAATTTAAAAATGGAAAATTTTTGTTCGTAACTTTTATTACGAATAAGGATAACAGATTGTAGCAATTTATTTTTTATGATTTTAATGTAATATTTTTAAGTTATTATGAAGTTTAAAAAGTTTTGGGAAGAAGAGTTATGCGACACTTGAATCTATTCTAAGAAATTCAAGAATTGTCTTAGAAATCAATTAAAAATCATTCGGTATCGAACTAAACAATTTCTAATTACTTTCAAGTTTAAATATTTCTAAATAATATAATGTAATGAGTCTTTAAGTAACTTTAAACCATTTTTTAAGTAACTGTTACACTGTTAGGTTTATAAGTCTTTTTTTACCATTGGTAATGCGGAAACAGAGGAGACATATTATATTCTTACTACAGAATTGATCCTAATGGATTCCACATACAACTAATACTTGTAATAGTTTTACTACGACGACAGAGTACTACGACTCTGGCCTTATAACATAAAGAAACGTCTTCGACTACTCGTAAATAGTAAATACAACTCCATATGTTATACATAATGTCTTTGTTTTAATGATTTTATATTTTAATCATAAGGTATTTCTATATCCGCTATAGTTATATTATTCAATTAAATTATTAAAATTATTCAGATTAATTTAGATTTTAACAATTATTTGTAAAGGACCGATGGTTAGAGAACGATTAGACACAAAATTTTTGGATTGATACAGTGTGTTTCCTGTGGGGTATGGATGCAAAATAATTTTAATAGCTATACCCTTATTTCTTCTTCTGCTAATTATACTAACGCAAAGGACCTTAGGTTTCCTAATTACTAATTTTTTAAGCCAGAACACAACAAAAAATAATAAAACAATGTTTTTTAACTTAATTTGTGTCCTTAGTACTGCATCATCTTAAAAATTCTTTACTTTGAATATTTTCTTCTTTACAAAACATCATTAATATCAAAAAGATCTCTCAGTTCTTCCAAAAAAGAACCAAATCTCAAAATTAAATTTAGTACACTTCATTTTAGTTCAATCAAAAAATATCAGAAGGAAATTAATTTTTATGAGCGGCTATAGAATGGAAAAGCCTCTAAAATCCTTTGACAACATTTCATTGAATATTTAAATACCAAAATTCAAAACAACCATGTTTACACATTCGATCCAGGTTCGGATCCATCAATGTTGTATCGTATTCTTACAATTTTATATACTTTTATTATACAGTTGTATAATTGGCCAAAAGTTTAGGGTTTCAATATGTCCATGGTCAAGTCAAGTTCAAGTTTACTAAGTGAGAGTCACACATATAAATGGAGCTAAAACATTTCCTCAAGTCTGGTAGCGCCAAATTAATAGTTTTATATATTAATTTATTTTATTTACTAATATTTTAAAACCATCGAGGCCATTATAGGTTAGGATACTATTTGTAAGCCATTATAGGGCCATTATAGGTTCAGATAATATTACTAAGGCCATTCATTATAAATTAGAATACTATTAGTAAATTATACCAATACTACCTATTTATCATATTTATTATACTATTATTATATTTGATCGTAAGGTCTGACATTGGGTACATTATCTGAGTATCTTATCAACTGATTTCATTCTCTTAGAACCCCAGATGCGTTAGGCAATTGAAATTTTCGAAATAATTGAGACAATATTAATCTGGGTTCTTGTCTTTTGAATTTTTAATCATTGCATACGCTTAGGAGAATTTCACGAATATTAGTTTGAATTTTACAATTTTTGCATAACTTTAGGATAACTTAAAAAAATTTACTTAATTTATTTAAAAAAGGATGGTGAAGTGGGCAAGCACATGCCATATTTTAACCAAGGATATATGAGTTACCGTCCCATACAGGCTTTAATTTTTTATGGTAAGGAGAATAATACAAATCTCCTTGGTGACCAAAATATAAGGGATTTTTTTTATAAAATATAATGAAATAAAATTACTTTTTTGGAATTCTTAATGAGACCCTGTTTACATCATTATTACATTGTCATTTTTATTGATTACAAACAATACACAAAGTCAAAGGAATTATTTACTGTTGGTAACCACAACTTGTTAAACATCCAAACCACATGACTAAAAAAATGGTACACTATTATTAGAAAATCTGTTTATAGTCATAGGTATAGTTAAATTCAAGAGTTTCATTTGGTAAAGGTTTTCAATTTCCTACATTTATTTTCAGGAAAGGCATGATATAAAAGAAATACAAAAATTAATAGATTCGTTTCAAAAAAAAAAAATTCTTTTTATACGTGATTTGAATTTAATGTCCGATGGATACCTGTTTAAAATATGAATGATTGTTGTATGTTAAACTTAAAAGAATAGTGTATTTATTTGATAAAATATAATATATATATTGCGTATATATAAAGGTATATGTATGTTAATGTGTTTTTTGTTTAAATTTCGTGACTATGACAAGGTTACCAACTAAAAGTATATGGCCTTTATTAGATTGATGATACAACGTTTGAATTCTTATAAAATGTAAAATTAATACAAAACAATAAAGTAATAAAATTTTTTTGGATCTATTGGAACATTTTTCTTTCAATTTTGCTTAAATAATAGTAAATTTGGCATTGTAAATATTGATTAGAGGTATTTTTAAAGGATTTTGCACAAGACAGCAAAACTAAATAAAAATTGAAAATATTTGTTAAACTCTTAGTCGTAGCTATAGCTCATAGTTTCGTATGTTACTTATGAACAGAAGAATTTTTAAAATGATTACTTTAAAACTTTAACAATCAATTTAAAGAAATACTGTAGAAAATTCTTTTTAAATGTTTTGCAACATTGAATTGTATTGAACCTTCAGTTTTGTAGTAAGAAGTTGCCAAAAAATTTAATTGCAACTTGTGAAAATAAGCGTTTTTGAAACGATCTACCTATACAATTTATAGAAGAAAAATGTTAGATGTTTGTTTAAGAACTTAGTCTCAGCAGTTTTAATACTATTTCCATGCCTACTGCACTCTCACTATTCAATAGTACTGAAACCTTGCACTTTCTGAAAACACTAACTTATCGCACTTTTTGTCGCAATAAATTTTTATACGTAGTTAAATTTACTGAAGATAATTTATACTGTAATAAATTCCGTAAAAGCCATATCGTAAAAGTTAGAATCAACTGCAAGTATTATACATCCGAAACTGGTGAATTATTCATTTTTGAACTTATCGTATCATTCCAATCAAAATCATTTTAAAATAAATTAATTGGTCTTCAAAAAATACTGTATAAATGAAGAACGTTTTCTAAAATGAGGTTTATTAGTGCTTTGAATTGATTCTTTAATAGGAATCGTAATACGCATTGCCCTGCGAAGAGTTCTGACTTTTCTATTATATTTGTTTTTCTAAATAACACAAAGTTATAGGCAAAGTAATTTGGCATCTATACTTAATTCTTCTAGTACTTTTCTGCTTCATGTCTTTGTATAAGCTTCTCTTCTGTTGGATCCACATTAGGGACTCTAACGCAACGCTATATTTTTAAACAGTTATCAATTTTGCTTAGTATATGGCAAGTAGCCAGATCCTTTTAATAGCCTAATTCACTTTAGGTTCTTAATTTAACCGTCAAAGTATTTGCCATTGTTTTATTCCTAGATGTTTGCTTATAAAAATTTGTAATTTATTTCTTAAAGATTCATGGTAAGCAATAATATAGAGTTACCTCTGACGTTTGTAAGAGGTGAATTCACTCAGATGTTGAATATCACTGATTTGTGACTAAATATTGGATTCGGGGAGCAACATTTCTGTTTTCGAATGCCCTCCATAATCGTTTCAAGTAAACATATTTACAAATCTACTACAAATATAAGGTAAACACTCTAATTAAACTATTTGTTTTTACACTCTAACTAAACACCATTAACGTATTTCTTTGCAGAATATGTCGGTTTAGTTGGAAAGCGGTGGAAAATAGGATGTTATAGGGAAATTGTGGGGGTAGATTGTGGATGAATGTAAAAAGTTTCGTTTTGAATTTTTGCAAGTTGTAGTATTGAACATTTTTAACAGAGATGATCACATTAGATGGAAGCATATTCCACATCTTAGCAGTCCTCACAACAAATGAGTTTCCATAACCAATTTTAAACCATCTTGGGATATCCACAGTGTAGAAATGAGCACTTGCTGCTCCTCTCGTGCTACGTTGGAATTGTGTAAGAGAAGGCATAAATGACTTAATTAGTTATTACCAACTAGATATCTATATAACAGAGAAATTGCTCCAATATTCTGACGACGCTTTCATCAAAATATGCTTCAAAATCTTTCTGGAAAGTGTTGGGGAAGTCAGTTTCTTAAGTTTCGACTTCTTTGTTCGTAGACTTGAGAATTATCCAGTAACACTCTGAATTCTAAAATATTCAATCAGGACCTTGTTCACTGAGAATTTTAAACTAGAACGTCAGAATTTTGTTCACTTTGAATTTTGAATACCCTATCATTTACATTTACCCTGCCTGGAACCTAAATTATATAATCGGAAATTGATCCACGTGAAAATTTATATTAAATATTTATATCTAATATCACTAAATCAATATTTAATTCAAAAAGTTTCTAAGAAAAAATGATGTTCACTTAATTTAGATAAAATGATTTTCTTTCATCAATCCATTCATTTTAGTTTTCATTGATATTCTTATGCATCATTTTATGTGAATACATTAAACAATCTACATAAATTATATAAAATTGGTTATTTTTTTTATATATTTTGTTAAAATTTCTTTTCAATTATACTCATATGCATATATAATATATACATACGTAATAATCTTGATTAAAATTAGTTTAACTAATACTAATAAGAAATGACGAAGAGTGAGGTAGAGTAGACTGTGTCAACTCTGGGATACCCTTATGACCGTAATATATACATTCAGCTTTTTTAGGTGTAGATAAATGCTTATATAAAAGAAGGAGTTGCATGGCAGCTACTCGAACCCACTGCAGTCGACCATAAAATTTGGGCATAAAACTAAACTATTTTTGGTAAAATTTCAGACATGCAGCTTCATTAGGTGTAGAGAAATGTTCATATAAAAACAAAAGCTGTATGACAGATACTCGACCCCGTGAACCAAAATGTCTGAATTTCAATAGCAATGGCGGCTATTGTATGAAAACGAATTGTGAAAATTTCAAAATCCTAGATCCTTTATTTTTTGAGTTATCGAGGGGACGGACATACATAGATAAATCGATTTACTTTTCGATTCTAATACGATCCATACCTTTGAGTCTATATCTATACCCTCATCTTCTCTGAATCACAAACGTAATGGCAAATTTAGTATACCATTTTGACCTTTAGTCATACGGATATAAAAATATATTGAAACATGCTAAAAAAAGTAGAAATTGACTTCAAATAAATTGTTGTAATTTTTCATCATAAATAACATAAAATTACTTTAATACTTCTTAATTTTCTGGTTTATCTATTCCATAGAAATTACAATTTAATTGGTTTGATGTTGTGAATAATTTATGTTTAATATCAGAATGTTTATTTCAGCAATGATAAGTTTTCATGATTTTACTAATCATATTCAAACCCCCAAAAAAAAAAACTACCACTAAAATAGAAACAAGATATCATTTAAAAAAAACAGGGTAAGTTTTCGGAAATTAATTATCTATTAGGAAATTAGATGGACCTATCCATAGTGTAGTACTGTTTTGTAACTTTTTCAGGCACATGTTGCTAGTGATAAAAATGTTTCAAAAACTAATAAAAAAAGAAATAAGTTTATGAAATAAATTTATGATTATTGAATATACGAGTATTAAATATGCGAAACCCTTGATTCATTCGATTCTTATTCGCCGTGAATTTTCGAAGCCTTGATTATGACGACTAGATATTTGGATTTCTTGTATCGCTCGTAAACTTACTTTTCTGCGCATGATCTCCTTATATAAACAATTTGTAATATATATATACAATTTTATTAGACAAAATATGGAATAATAATGGAAACAATGGGGCTAGAGCGCCCCAGTTGGTGCTGCGATTTCTCGATAACGTGCAGAATAGAGCTATTTTCTTATAAAAGACCATAGTGTTAGAATTTTGAACTTAACGCTCACTCAACTTAGCTACCGGTGTACCGTTTGCTCATTACCCTTCTTTTTTAGAAATCTTGTAGGAAAGAACACCTATTCTGAAGAAATAAAAACAATTAATGCCTCCATTCAAAGTTTTCCAACGTTAAACAATATGTGCGGCAAATGCTCACCCCTACAATCTTGTATAGTTGAAATCGTGTACGAATAAAGAAACCAATTTGTTTGCTATGCACACATCGAGATTATAGAATCATATTCCAAAGGATGTCTTCTCTTTATTTTTTAACTCTTCTGTGTACAGCTTTGTTCAATTAAAGAAGAATTTTAAGATCTTTTATCTTCTTATTTCCACATTTATCCTACATGATCCATTATCCCCAATGCCAATTCCTTAATTTTCCTCTTTTTATTTCCATCCTCAAAACCAAACTGCACATTTTTGTCAAAGATTTATTTTTCAAAATATGGTTTTAAAGCGGCGTGAGGCTTTAGTGAGTTAAAGTCACACACTTCCCAGAATAAGTGCGTTCACTGTCAATGGGTGGCTTTAGATGCGGTTTACTGTCCGTCGTTATTGTCAATTGATTAAAAGGTAATTTGTATTTCAATCATTTGTCTCCAACGGCTTAAAAGAGCTTTTGACATTTGAGCTATTGACATACATGACTGTTTATATTGAACAGTTTCCTTTTAGAATTTAGTGGGGAATTTCAAAATAAGTTTTAAGAGTTGAACTGTTCGTGTGAAAAATAAAGCTGCACGAATCCAAAAACTCTTCAGAATCTTTCAGATCAGACGTTTTATCAGTATTTAGAAAAATTTGTCAAAATGATTAAATATCTAAGAGAATTTTCATCCCTTCTTTAAAATCACTGGACCCTAAATATCGTGGGTCAAAGCAAAAAACTAAAAGGAAATTCCTGAAAATAAAGTGGAAAAGCAATAGTATAAAATCATATTTAGGTTTGGACCAGGCTCGGGTAGTTTCAAATCACTCTTTTTACTCTTGACAGTTTCGTAGCTTCTTTTGATTGGGATTTATTTGAAAATATTTTTTATACAATATCTTTCCTAAGCTTCACCTAACTAATGCTTCAATTAGGTCGGGTCTTGTGTTATAATTAAAGTCACGAGTTAAATATTCTAATGTCAATTTACCATTTAAAAATTTTAATTAGAAAACTCGTGCGGCACTTTAAAATAATTGTCCCATCCCACCAACATTTTTTTGTGGTTACCATAGCAACGGACGTAAAATTTGTTTTAAGAATAAAATGATAAAAATATTTACACAAAAACCTAAACCACTATAATTTCTTTTTTTTTAATGGTATAGTATAGAAATTAATTTTCTTTACTATTTTTAGAATGAAATAAAAAACAACATTAAAAAAAACTAAAACTTGATTTAATGGACACATCAGAAACCAACTTAACCACCATTACTAGCCACGTTTTTTTTTGTAAATTCTTCTTCTTCTCTTTTTCAATGTTAAAATGTAAGAAATAAAAAATATCTGAATGATTACCCTATAAATCCTTCGTAAATCCTTATTCCGACAGTTTTTCTTTTATATATGTATATAATTTGTATATGTGTTTATGTTACATTATAATACATATGTATATTAGATTGAAATTATAAGTATATAAATTCTTAATTTGGTTGTTATACAATCAAATTAATATGAACTGACCTACATATATAGGAGATGCCTTCCAGAATATAGTCTTCATTTCTTTGTTTATTTGCATTTAATGGTAGCTATTATTTCTCCATAAAATAAAAACAACAACAACAACTACAGCAAAAATGGAGAAACCAAATAAATACCAAAGTGAAGTAAAAATCAAATAAAAAGTTGAATAAAATACGAATAAAGAAAGACATATTATGAAAGAAAAATCAAATCAAGTTTGTGTAACCGATTTTGGGATATGCTTTCATATAATTTTAATGGCAATCATAAAATTTAAGAAAAAAATGGGGGATGGAGGAAACAATATGGGGTATTTTGTGGGCATCAATTGATTGGAATACCTACTCTTTTAGATCAGAATGTAAATATGCTCTTCTTTACATATTCAAGGCCGCTAGCAGTGATAGAATTTCTAATGAATTGAAATCATTAAAGTCTTGCCCCAAACAATTCCAAAGCAACACCAGAGACTCTTCGACTGCTACATACACTTTGATTTATGGTTTACTACACTTTCAAATTTCAAAGGTGGTTTGAAACAGATTTAGAAAATTAGTAAATTTTTGAGAAGCGCTTCTATTTGGAAAACGCACATCCAACGCTCCCTCCTGTGTATCATCTTTTTGTCCCTCAAATCTCTTTCTTCCATTTCCCAAAATCTGCAGTAATTTTGTATATTAAAATCCCTTCCTATGGTTTGGAAAATATTATGTAAAACGAAATATTGAAGAAGGAACACTTTTAACACTAATTCAATTTATTGTAACCAAATTGGTTTCCGATAAGAATTCTAACCTTTGCCTCTATCACTATTTTACTGTTCACATTTTAGTATGAAAAATAACCGATTTACATTGGGATTTGAGGAGATTGTAAAGAACTGGTAATAAGTGACCTAATAAAAAAAACAATTTGAGTGCCCAGTGTTTCGATAATCTGTGGGTTATAATGCGGATTAAAAATTGCTAAGTTTCCTCTAACTAAAACTTAAATATTTATCAAGTATTGCAAGATAATTTAATGCTCACAAAATTAAAATGTGCTATTGAAAGTATCCAATTCTCTGTAAAAGTATTACTGTACCTACAAGCGACTGAGCCTGCCCAATCTTTAAGAGGTCGAGAACAATATTTTGCAACTTAATTAGGCTATGAAAATAGGTCCTCCAATTAATAGAAAATCGCACACGATTCCTCGATTTTCAAAATGCGGATTGAAAACTACCTCTTGATTTCCCAACCAATTTCCATTCTTCCAGTTATTTCCTAAGTTCGGGAAATCCTTGAGAACAAAATGTTGATATCTCTATTCCAAAGGTATTTTGCATGATGCGGCTTTAGAAATCAAAAATCAACAGATCTCTTACATATTGAATTGGGAACATATTTAACAGGGAATCTCCAACATATTTAATAAAATGCATTCAACCTAAGGATTATAGTGTCCAGCTAAGGATTAAAGTGTGAACAATGCAACTGAAAACCGAACTGTAGATGCATTAATGCTCATAAATCAGATGAAGTTGAAGGATTTTTGAGGGCTTCGCGACACCAGTTCTTACTTATGATTTTAAAAGAACTCCCAAACGTAAAACCAATTCAAGATTCCTATCTCAATTCATATCAACATTTAAGTGATACCAAATCTATAACACATAGTTTAGAACTATGTGGAGGAAAAAAATAAATAAAATACGTGAAAATTGTTTCAAGCATTGTTTAATGGCTAAATAGTGTAAATATACAATAGCAAATGGAATCTTAGAATTACATACATAATATATATATTATATAGAGTAAGTATACAAAATTGTTAAGTAATTTTCTTTTACATTTTCTAAATAATTAAATTCAGAAAATTATTATATACTTAATTTTATGTTCTATTTTAGTACAATGGAGAAAGAACAGCACAGATTTATTTCCTTTTTTTTTTCTTATTTTCCGATCAGGAACAAATCTTTAGAATGAAAATTGTTGAACAATATCTAACTTACATCTAAAAAATAAGAAGCAGATGTAGCACAAGGAAAAAAATGGTTCTATTCTGCAAAAATAGAATAGAAAGTTACAATTAACTTTAAATTTAATACTATCCAGTACCCATTAATAGTTTTTACCTTCTTTTTTAAAATTTTTTAACACCTTAATATAAACGTCTACATGAAGTTGAGGAAAATTGAGATTGATGTCAATTAGTCGAATATAAGATGAAAGTGTAGTTATATGACTTTTTTGGAATGCAATGGAAAAGAGGTGGTTTGAGGAATAGGAATTGAGATTGATGTCAATTAGTCGAATATGAGATGAAAGTGTAGTGATATGATTTTTTTGGAGTGCAATGGAAAAGAGGTGGTTTGAGGAATAGGAAGAGTGTGGAAATGCGTTTGTTATGCGTTATGGAATCATGCTTCCATCTCACAAGTCAGTCGCTAAAGTTAGTCAGTCATCAAATGTACGACGGAATTGACTTTAAAAATACGTTTACCACTTACTTTATAATATTACCCCAAATTTTAATCTTATTTCTAAGGAGTTCATATTTGCCTTCGCCAATTACGCAAACAACTCACTATTAGGTAAACTTAGGGAATCAGATTAATTAAGAGGAATCAAAACATCTTTTTATATGCTTATAAAGCATCAAAGTGTCTAAATACATGAGAAGTACAAGTCTTCTTAAAAATGATGCCATTTTACATTTAAAGAATAAAATAATTTCAGAAAAGAACAGATTAGACAGGAAAGTACAGAGTTCTTAATAACGTATTTTGTCCTAATAGATACTTTCAATTAAAATATAAATAGACGCAGCAACTTTGTACAAGGATAAAATTTATATTTCTGACTCCAATTCTATCGCTACACCTTTGTTAGAGGGCCATAGTTCATCCTGAGCATTAAAAAATTGAAGTCAAGTCAAGAAATGAGTTTAATAAATACCTTAGCTTAAGAAAATCTATGGCTTCAATTAATAGGCTATCAATAGTAGTTCATCCTATTTCTAGAGCTTTGAGTTAATAGGATTTGAGTTAGGTTTAATAGGAATAAAACATTTGTAACATAATTGATTTGAGGTTCCTAATGTTTTTTTGCTTTTAAGGTTCCGACGTCTATTAAGACTAGATTAAAGAATATCAAAGATTCAAAGTATTTAAAATTTCAAGGTATTTGTCTACCATTAGAATTTATGTGTTTTACCAAAGTACTAATTGTCTACCATTAGAATCCATTTAATTACATATATTTATGTGTAATGGATATCTTTCCTTTCCTCTGAAGGGCTACCTTTTCAACTGTTAGACTATTAAGTCTTCTTATATAATAGGTACTCAATAGAACAGAAGAGATGGGTACTTATAAAATTGAACAAATTAATGATTAATCTTAATCAATTCCACTTTTAAGTCAAATTAATACTGACATCAGAAAGTACTAGGACTTTTAACGTGCAGAAACGTTTTATTTTATAATAGATACAATTTTTCTTTTTTTATATTGTAATCATTTTACATTTGAGTGTTACTGTACTTCTATACCTGTTTTACCGTATACCTGTGAGTTATATTACTTAATTAAAACAATGGTAATTTTTATTTAAACAGTCAATTTGAACCAAATGAGAATGGTTGAATCGAATCAAATATCAGACATAAGATTTTTTCCATTTTTTAAGGAACTTGAACCCCGTCTACTCAGATTAGACGTTGGTTCTCTAACCACTCAGGCACTCTGGTGGCTGTTTGGACTGCTTAATATTTTTTTCTAAATTCGCTTTTAAAAACTATCTTTACAAATAGGCCTTCAAATTCCCACTGTTGCCATACATAGGTAATCCTTTACTAATTATCTAAAACTTGCAAATATTAAATCAATAACGTAATTGAAGCTTAGATTGGAATTTTTGCTAAAATATTTTAATGAAATTAAAATTATAAATACTGCTTTCATATTTTTGTATTCTTTAAATATAATTTTAATAAAATTTTACTCAAAAATATTTCATAAAGCATTATTTTAGTTTTAATTTAATATATTTTATATTGAATATTGATTCTTATACACATATTGAATATACAATTGACTCAAGTTGGATAACATATTGACAAAATAATTGAATTGAACGTGATACCAATTATGTTTCCTTCTATTGTTCTTCAAACAATTTTTGCGATATAATATTCAATATAAATATCAAAATATGTATATAAGTGTGTCCAAGAGTGTATCTGAAGGATATTTTCTAACGTATAACATATTATACAAATAAACATGGATTGATTTTGTCTTTTTCATTTAAACATCATTAGGATATTTAACATTTAGTACAATTGATTGCTGATAAATGATGTTTAGAATCCTGCTATGTTTCATAATAAAAAGTGAAATGATAAAAGAAAATCCTTGAAATCCTTGAAATGAGAAGAAAAGAACTAGCTTGTTTTTTTATGTTATTCACAATCAATTGAATTGAATTTATAAAGTCATGTATGTATGTTGGTGTACACAATAAGAAAATATATTTATGTCATTTACAGAAAATAAAAAATCATTCAATTGAATATGGAATGATTAAAACAGTTGGATTGCTGTTTAAATATCGGTAAAAGGAACAAATGAAATTAATTTTGCGATTTCATTTTTAGTTTGAGGGGAACGAACGAATCTGAATATTTTAAGTTGTATAAGATCACAAGTGCATTTAATTTATAATAGTTCCGAATGCTTTGGAATTGAAAAACTTTTAAAGACTCATTCTAACTACACCAACATCGTGATGACTCTGAACATATGACTCTTAATTTATATTCCGCATTTCTCCGAAAATATAAGAACACTTGACGGTAGAAACAGCTATGTATCAATATCAAGATTTTTAAAATCGACCTCCTGGTCATTTTTAATCTTCCACACATCCATGAAATATAATCAGTGGAATGGAAAGGAATAGTGAAAAACTCACCAGATCTTAACATGTATCTATTCCAATAAACTATAGCGGTTCAGAAACACCTAAAGCAATCATTTTACCGCAAATAATCTGATGATTGAAAATTGCATTAGCCATAACTCCACGATTCTCAAGATAGTCAATTCCAACCAAACTTAATATTTATAAATCAATATTATCAAATTTATAAAACCAAAATTTAACCAAGACTTAAGTAAAATTCTCACATATTTGCTGGAGCACCCAGCACCGCTCTTCAATATCTGGATAAGATACAAAAGAGAGCTGTTCGCAATATTAATGATGCTAACTCAAAAATACTTAAACGTCTTTAAGTCACCGACGGAATATAAAAGCTTCTTGTCTACTTTATATATATCTACTACTTCACAAGATATTCCGCCATAAGACACTGTTAGCAGCTCAATCCCATTCATATACAGTACAGCTTTTTCGAATAAGAACTCTGAAATTAGGGATCTCTTTTTAAGTCGCACCTCCAAATTGTGGAAAAAATTACCCCCGTATTTGCTTTTCAATAAATATGGTTTAAAAAACATTTAAGAAGGGAGTCAACTTAGACCTATTGGGTTGCTCATTCAACCCATGATAGACATTTATGTCTTGTAGCTTCTTTCCAGCCATTATACTGCTCAAGCAGCTAGGGTGCTTATCCCATTATTTTGACTACGTGGGAGAGGTTGTTTTTTTGGCAATTAGTATTTCATGTGCCTTTTGAAGGTTGTTTCCTCCTTCAGGGGAAAAAAGTGCAAGGTCGGTGAATTTTCTGCAAGGTCGGGAGCTCTTTAATATTATAGCTCTTAAACGGATTACTATTGAGTTGAGATAACGATTTCAATAACAGTAACTGTTTTGAATTTCACTGCAAGAGTCATAAACCTTATCACAATGGGGGTGGGTCTTAAGTTCTTATCAATATCTATAATTCTGTTTATTATGTATTGTAATAATATTATATTTGTGTATTTGTGAGTTATATTTTTTAATTAAAATATTTGTTTTAATTTTCTTCTTAATTATGTATATATGAATAAAACTTTTTTAAATTTACCGCAGATTTTCATAGGGTTTTAATTCTAGTCCCTTGAATGTTTAAGTAAAATTTAACATAATGTGTTGCATTTCTCAAAGAATCAAAGATTCCGTTGAAATGAAAAAAAATGTCACAAATTAATAGTTTGACCTAGATTATATAGTAAAGTTGACTGGAATGCTTTCCTTTATATGTATTAAAGTGACCTTTATTTGTAATAGTTATTCTATAAAATTATAAACAACTTTTAATTTAATTTTTTAATATTTCCATACATTCAAAACTTTAACTAATAGATATTTCATAATTCATAACATTTGATATAAAAATACAATAAACTGAATAAACCTTTAATACGTTTTAACGCCTTGTTTTTTGTACAATATTAATAGTAAATCTGTTTAATTAAATTATGAATAAGCTATAAGTTTTTATACCAAAAGGTAGGAAAATTAGTTCCTTAACAAAAAAACAATACTGACATCAATTTTACTTAAATCCTTATACCCTAAAATACATACATACTATAAAAAAAAACTCTAGACATTAAAATCAATTTAAATGGTGAATCACCTTTTACTTTCATATAATATTGCCTAGCATTATAAAATCTGTAGGTAAAGTAAAACAAACAATCACTTAATTTGGTATTAAAACGTAAATCTTACGAATATATAAAAATTCCTTGTTTTCTTTCTTCCTACTTTATAGCTCTGTATATGTATATGTTCATATATCCTTTTTAATCCTTTCTTCTATAACATAAAACTTTTTTGTTGTTTTTGGATTTTTGTTTTTATTTTTCAGATTTCATAAAAAGACCCAAAAGAATCATTAACGTATATGGGTACAGTGAGGTACAAAATTAAAATTCAGAAATTTCAGAAGTAGTTTTTAAAAAATTTGAATTTATATTACATGAAGTATTTTAAGAGAAGTTTGTGAAGTCCTACGTTTAAATAGGTGGACGTTTTGGTATCTATGTAATCACTTAAGAAAGGATGGATGACCATTTACTGAAAAAAAAATTATATACCTACCGAACGAAAAAATCTAAAGAATTTAAATTTTTCGGAAAAAAATCCCGAATGTTAAAAAATTTTGAAAAAAAATTCTGAAAACAACAAATACTGATTTTATATTTCTCAGGATTTTGATTTGGTATTTTCCCGATTCTTTTTTCGGAATTTTTTGGTTAGAGATTTTTTTTCAATAAAGTGTTTGACAATTGAGTAATTTTTTTTTTACTTAATAAGTACAGTGCACTCGTGTAATATTTTTCAGGATTTTGGTTTGGTATTTTCAGAATTTTTTTTTCGAAATTTTTTCATTCGGAATTAATTTTTCGGAATTTTTTGGCTCGAAATTTTTTTTTTCAGTATAGTGTCAAAGACCCTTGAGTGATTTTTTTCCTACTTAATAAGTACAGTGTACTCGCGAAACAGTGACCGTCAGTTTCGGTATCGATTTGTAGTTTTTAAAACAGAAGCACATGGCTCGAGCTATAATGAAAAATCTATTAACCTCGTTTCGGTCATATACAAAAGGATGAAAATTTTCGAATAAATATAAATTTAGTTATCAGATTTTTGCACCTAACTGTTTAAAAATACAATTTTTTAAAAATTCTGGGTAAGAACAATAAACTTGCATTATAACATAAATAAATTTAGATCTAATTTTTCTGTCACCAAGTTAAAATTAAGTCAACTAATTAGAATTCAATAGGCTAATAAAAAAAGCCCCCCTTTTTACCCTTTCAATGTTTGTCTTATTTCATTTGAAAATTTTTTTTTTTATAAAGGAAACAAAATTATTAATTTGTTAGACTCGTAAAAAGGTTTAGTAGATTGTGAAAGATGATATTATTAAAACCTGTTTTATAATACAGGGTGATTTTGGGTTTTCAGTCTTATATGTAATAGTGTGTACTTAAGGAACGAATGTCAACAGAAATGGTTCAATTAGGTAGTGGTCTACTTTCTTTGGTTTTTAAAATAAAAAGATCTAAAAGGATAGAAGAAGAGGTAAAAGTTAGAACGAAGCCACTTAGACAAACTTAAGAAGATGAATTTAAGCAACTAAAAACGGTTAGTGAAGAACTAATGGCATCTTTAATGAAAAAGACATTGGCTCGATTATTTTAGATTGTATAAAACTCACAACTCAACTGGCTCGAACGATTTGACGCATTATGTTAAATGCCGAAGTACAAAATGGTCCGATGGATGGTGAAGTTAAAATTAAATCTATATATATAAAAGGGAATGTTTGTGGGTTTGTTTGTTTGTTTGTTTGTTTGTTTGTTTGTTTGTTTGTTTGTATGTAGCGAATAGACTCCTAAACTGCCCAGCCGATTTTCATCAAAATTTGTATATAGGGGTTTTTGGGTACGGAAAGAAATCGTGGCCCAAAAATTTTGCTCTAACGGACCGCCAAGTTGGGGCTGTGGTGCAAGTATTTAAACTTCTTTGTTCTAAAATGAAAACGGTTTGACCGATTGACTTCAAATTTTGTATACGTGATGCTCTTTGAGAATTGAGTAGACACTATTAACAGTTTTGGAATTTGTTAACCCATGTCGGGCCGACGGGTGGTCAAAAAAAATTTTGGGTCCAAACTTTGTCCGATTTTACGAAATTCTGCTTTGGTTTAAAAGAAAGCCCCAAAAAAATTTTTGTTGAGTTCCATTAACCCTTTGCGGCCCAACAGCTTTTTATAGGTTTTTTCAATACTTTACTCTAAATTCGAAACGGTTTGACCGATTGACTTCAAATTTTGTATACGTGATGCTCTTTGAGAATTGAGTAGATACTATTGACAGTTTTGGAATTTGTTAACCCATGTCGGGCCGACGGGTGGTCAAAAAAAATTTTGGGTCCAAATTTTGTCCGATTTTACGAAATTCTGCTTTGGCTTTAAAGAAAGCCCAAAAAAAAATTTTGTTGAGTTCCATTAACCCATTGCGGCCCAACAGCTTTTTATAGCTTTTTTCAATACTTTACTCTAAATTCGAAACGGTTTGACCGATTGACTTCAAATTTTGTATACGTGATTCTCCTTGAGAATTGAGTTGACACTATTAACAGTTTTGGAATTTGTTAACTCATGTGGGGCCGACGGGTGGTCAAAAAAAATTTTGGGTCCAAATTTTGTCCGATTTTACGAAATTCTGCTTTACCTTTAAAGAAATCCCCAAAAAAAATTTTGTTGAGTTCCATTAACCCATTGCGGCCCAAAAGCTTTTTATAGGTTTTTTCTATACTTTACTCTAAATTAGAAACGGTTCGACCAATTGACTTCAAAATTTGGATACGTGATGCTCCTTGAGAATTGAGTTGACACTATTAACAGTTTTGGAATTTATTAACCCATGTTGGGCCGACGGGGTGTCAAAAAAAATGTTGGGTCCGAATTTTGTCCGATTTTATGAAATTCTGCTTTGGCTAAAAAGAAAACCCAGAAAAAAATTTTATTGACTTGCATTAACCCATTGGGGCCAACAGCTTTTTATAGGTTTTTTCAATACTTAACTCTAAATTAAAAACGGTTTGACCGATTTTCTTTAAATTTTGTATACGTGCTCCCCTGTGAGAATTGAGTTGACACTATTAACAGATATGGAATTTGTTAACCCATGTCGGCCCGACGGTTGGTCAAAATAATTTTGGAAGCTAATATTGTCAAAATTTGCGAAGTACTGCTTTGGCTAAAAAGAAAGCCCCAAAAAAATTTTGTTGAGTGATTTGGAAGCAATTAAATTACGTCCAATTTTGCGCAATACTGATTTGGATACGTGATGCTCCTTGAGAATTGACTTGACACTATTAGCAGTTTTGGTATTTGTTAACCCATGTCGGGCCGACGGGTGGTCAAAAAAAATGTTGGGTCCAAATTTTGTCCGATTTTACGAAATTCTGCTTTGGCTAAAAAGAAAGCCCCAAAAAAAAATTTGTTGAGTTCCATTAACCCATTGCGGCCCAACAGCTTTTTATATGTTTTTTCAATACTTTATTCAAATTCGATGCCGACCCGACGATTGGCAAAAAAAAATTTGGAAGCAAATTACGTCCAATTTTGCGCAATAATACTTTGGCTAAAAAAAACAGTTTAACAAAAAGTCAAGTTTTTTGATTACTTTATTCTAAATTCATTGAAAAAATTTAGTTAAATTAAAATGTGTAGCCCGATGATTAGACAAAAAAATTTTTGAAGGAAATTATGTGTCCAATTTTGCAACGTACTACTGTGGCCAAAAAGATAGTCATAAAAAATTTTTCGAGTTCTATAAATCCATCGCGGCACAATAACTTTTAACATTTTACAACTTTGTTTTTGACAATGGTGTTAACTTTATTAACAAGCATGGATTTTGTTAACCCATATCGGCACGACGATGGGTAAAACATTTTTTTGAAGGTAATTATGTTCAATTTTATATGATATTTTTTTAACTCTAAGGAAGTTTTAAATAAATTTTTTTTAATTTAAAATATTTTTATGGGTATAATTAAAATTTTAGAATATAATTCTAATTTTAGTGATAATTATTTTATAATCAAACAATAAAATTTTATTTGTTTATTTTTAATAATTATTAACACAAACTTTGTATATATCACGTCATAAATCTGATTAAAGGTACATAGAAATTTTACCTAATTCTTTTAAACTTTGTTTTACCTGTTTCGTAATATATAGAAAATGTAAACCATAAACTTTAATTTCTGGGTTTTTCTTTAAATTACTGCATCGTGCACGTGTTATTATCTGAGCTATTGTGAAAGTAGTTTTACCTACAAACTATTTTAGTGGTGGGAATTTTCATTAGTCCGATTTTTTGCGTCATAAAGAATATACTTTATAAGTGTAGTTATACACCATTAGTTAATTAATTTACGAATTTCGTAGCGTGAAGACGTTAAATTTAAATAATATTAAACTGAAAAAATTGGAAAAATAAAAAAATGCCACCTAAAAAAGCATCCATTGGCAAAACAATCAGAGCATCGAGAGGAATATCTGCTTTAAGAGCTGCAGAAACAGCTTTTCAGCGTAATATACGACTGGGAAATAATCGAATCAGGGCCTCTTCTTCAAGAGTTGTTGAAATAGGGGATCAGCGTTTTGAACGGCTTGAAAGTGTTCGAATCAGGACTGCCATTTCAAGAGCTGCTGAAACGTCTGAACAGCGATTAGCACGCCTTGAAGGAGTTCGTACCAGGACTTATACATCAAGATCTGCAGAAACATTTGAACAACAATTAGCACGCCTTGAAAGAGTTCAAACAAGGACTTATGCATCACGAGCCGCTGAAACTTCTGAACAGCGATTAGCACGCCTTGAAGGAGTTCATACCAGGACTAATACATCAAGATCTGCAGAAACATTTGAACAACAATTAGCACGCCTTGAAAGAGTTCAAACCAGGACTTATGCATCACGAGCCGCTGAAACTTCTGAACAGCGATTAGCACGCCTTGAAGGAGTTCGTACCAGGACTTATACATCAAGATTTGCAGAAACATTTGAACAACAATTAGCACGCCTTGAAAGAGTTCAAACCAGGACTTATGCATCACGAGCCGCTGAAACTTCTGAACAGCGATTAGCACGCCTTGAAGGAGTTCGTACCAGGACTTATACATCAAGAGCTACTGAAACATCTGAACAACAATTGGCGAGACTTCAAAGTGTTCGAACTAGAACTTCCACTTCAAGGGCTGCTGAAACTTTCGGTCAGCAATCAACAAGACTGGAAAGTGTGCGAATAAGAGCTTCAACATCGAGAGCTAATGAAACATCAAGTCAGCGTAATGCAAGACTTGAAAGTATTCGAACCAGGTCTCATATTTCAAGAACTATTGAAACACTTCAACAAAGGTTGGCAAGACTTGAAAATAAGCGAACCAGAACTTCAACTTCAAGAGCTGCTGAATCAATTGATCGGCGGACAACACGACTTCAGGATCAACGGTCACGTCAGTATCAATCAAGGTTAAGAAGAGATTTGAAGTTTGCAGCGTTCAATTACGAAAAAGACTACGATCTTAGCACACATCCTCATGTCAAGATTGGACAAATGAATAAATTGTGTCCATATTGTCGTGCTTTGAAGTTTGAAAAAGAATCAGCCGGCATGTGTTGTTCGAATGGAACAGTGAAATTGCCAGCATTGGAGCAGCCACCTGAACCACTTTTAAATTACGTGACTTCAACTTCGTGCAAGTACAAACACTTTTTGAAATACATTCGAAAGTATAATTCATGCTTTCAAATGACTTCATTTGGAGCAACACAAATAGTTCACGATGGTTATATGCCCACATTTAAAGTACAAGGACAGGTGTATCATACAATCGGTTCACTTCTACCACTACCAGAGCAAGATTCCAAGTTTTTACAAATATACTTCATGGGTAATAACGATTCAGAAGTTGATCGACGTTGCGCAATTTATACCGAAACGAGACGGGAGATTATTACAGAACTTCAAAATTTGTTTCACGTGCACAACAATCTGGTAAATTTGTTCAAAACCACTTTGGACCGAATGCCAGCTGATGATTATCAAGTCGTTATTAGGGCAGATAAAACACCACGTGGTGAACATGAAGGACGCTTTAATATACCAACGATCGATGAAGTAGCAATTGTAATGGTCGGGCAAGAGTTTGAACGGCGCGATATCATTATCAGCAGACGAGATGACAATTTGCAAAGAATTGCGGAAACACACAGATCGTACGATGCACTTCAATATCCTTTACTGTTTTGGCAAGGAGAAGATGGATACCATTTCAAAGTAATGAAAACCAACCCAGTGAGTGGTTCTTTGCTTACGAAAAAGGTAAGATAGTCATAATAAGATATAAAATAATGTTTAATAATACAAAATTTTTTTCTTTTAGGTGACTGCTATGGAATTTTATGCTTATCGGATTATGATCAGAGGCGAACCCTTCAACCATATTCTCAAATGCGGTCCACTTTTTCATCAATTCATCGTTGATATGATGGCAAAAATTGAAAGTGAACGGCTCCTTTTTCTCCGTTTAAATCATTAGAAACTTCGGGCGGAAGAATATATTCATTTGCGTGATGCTATGGCGAATGATGGTAACGCTACTGATATTGGACAAATGGTCATACTTCCAGCTTCGTACACAGGAAGCCCTAGACACATGCATGAATATGCTCAGGATGCTATGACATATGTTCGAAAATATGGGCGTCCAGATCTTTTCATAACTTTCACATGTAACTCAGCATGGGAAGAAATAAAAGATTTACTGCTGCCTGGGCAACCCGCATCATATAGACATGATATCATAGCAAGAGTTTTTAAACAAAAGCTTAAACGACTTATAGATTTAATAACAAAAAATCATATTTACGGAGAAACACGTTGTTGGATGTATTCTATTGAATGGCAGAAAAGAGGTCTACCACATGCTCACATTTTAATATGGTTACAGGAAAAAATTGTCCCAAGTCAAATAGATAGTATTATATCAGCTGAGCTACCCGATCAGCAAGAAGATCCAATTCTATTTGAAATTATCAGCAGCAACATGATTCACGGCCCATGCGGAATATTAAATCCGAATTCTCCATGCATGAAAGATGGAAAATGTAGCAAGAGATATCCACGAACGATGCTTCATGAAACACAAACTGGCGATGATGGGTATCCATTGTACAGACGTCGAAAAGCAGATGATGGAGGTCACACAGCCACTATAAAAGTGAACAACGTTTATGTAGATATCGACAACAGATGGATTGTTCCTTACACTCCTTTATTGTCGAAAATGTTTAAAGCGCACATTAATGTGGAGTCATGCATGTCTGTCAAATCAATAAAGTACGTTTGTAAATATGTAAATAAGGGCTGTGATATGGCAGTTATTGAGCTTAGGGATCAAAATACAGTAACTGATGAAATCACACAATTTCAAATGGGACGTTATATCAGCAGTAATGAAGCTGTTTGGCGCATTCTTGGATTTCCTATTCATGAACGCTATCCAACAGTTATGCATTTGAGTGTTCACTTAGAAAATGGTCAACGAGTGTACTCACAGAAATCAACGCGCAACAAAGAGCTGAACAACCCCGAAATACAACATTAACTGCCTTTTTTAGTTTGTGTCGAACCGATGAATTTGCAAAAACGTTGCTGTATCATGAAACTCCAAAATATTATACTTGGGACGCGTCAAGAAATGAATTTAAAAGAAGAAAGCAAGGTGTAACTGTTCTTGATCATGTTGGTGTGCGTGCTAGCGATGCATTAGGGAGAGTGTATACTGTTCATCCTAATAATGCGGAGTGCTATTTTTTAAGAATGCTGCTTCACGAAGTTCGAGGTCCAACATCATTTCAAGCAATAAAAACCATTGATGGTGAAGTATGTGAGACATACAGACAGGCCTGCCTTAAATTAGGCTTGCTTGAAAATGATCAGCATTGGGATAAAACTCTAAGAGAAGCGTATTATACATGTTCTGCACAACAAATACGCAATTTATTTGCAATTATTCTGACAACTTGCGCTCCATCAAATCCAAAAACTCTTTGGGAAAATAATAAAGAAAGCCTTAGTGAAGACATACTTCAGCAAGCACGTAGAAGCAATTTAGAAATGGATGTGAGCTATTCAGACCACATTTTCAATCAAGCCCTTATACTACTGGAGGATAATTGTATATCGATCAACAACAAAGTCCTTTGCCAGCTTGGGTTACCAGCACCGGTACGTAACCGAAACGATGTTCAAGATAGGGATGTTTTTCGAGAAAGAGAATATGACACTGACCAGCTACGAGATTTTGTTGAAACACAAGAAAGACTCTTAACTGATGATCAAAGGCTCGCCTATAACACAGTGATGCAATATGTATATAGCGAAAATGAGGAAATAATTTTTCTAGATGCTCCAGGTGGCACTGGAAAAACATTTCTTCTCAATTTAATACTTGCCAAAATTCGTAAAGATGGCGATATCGCTCTCGCTGTTGCATCTTCAGGAATTGCATCAACACTACTTGATGGAGGTCGCACAGCACATTCAGCCCTCAAGCTGCCATTGGATTTAAATAGATCTGAAAACCCCACTTGCAACATCGGTAAAAGATCAGGTATGGCCACAATATTAAAAACATGCAAACTAATTATTTGGGATGAATGTACCATGGCGAATAGAAAAGCACTCGAAGCACTTGATCGTACTTTGCGAGATCTCAGAAAAAATAATCGACGAATGGGAGGAGCTCTCATATTACTGGCGGGCGATTTCAGACAAACTTTGCCGATAATTGAAAGATCAACACCAGCTGATGAACTCAATGCTTGCCTAAAACGGTCACATCTTTGGACAAATGTGATAAAAATTACATTATCAACCAACATGCGTGTGAATTTACTTCAAGATGTCTTAGCATTATCATTTGCCAAACAACTTTTGGATATGGGTGACGGTAAGTTGCCCATTGATCCCACAACAAGTGAAATATCTTTTCCAGCTAACTTTTGTCAAATGGAGTCGTCAATTGAAAATGTGGAAAAAATGGTTTTTCCAAATATTACTAGGAACTTTAAAAATCATGTTTGGCTCTCCGAACGAGCTATCTTAGCTCCAAAAAATGATAACGTCAACAGAATAAATGATAGGATGCAATTGAAACTTCCTGGAGAGTTAATAAAATACAAATCTATTGATACAGTTATAGATGCAGATGAAGCTGTCAATTTTCCAATAGAGTTTTTAAATTCATTAGAGCCATCTGGTATGCCACCGCACATTTTACATCTAAAAGTTGGTGCACCAATAATACTCCTTCGGAACTTACACCCTCCAAGATTATGCAATGGAACCAGACTTGCCGTTAAAAAGCTAATGCCAAACGTCATTCAAGCAACAATTATCAGCGGCAAATATAAAAATGAAGATGTGCTAATTCCACGAATTCCTATGATTCCGTCCAATTTGCCATTCCAATTCAAGCGATTACAGTTTCCAGTGCGCCTTGCCTTTGCAATTACAATTAACAAAGCTCAAGGACAATCGTTAAGTGTTGCTGGATTGAATTTAGAAAATTCTTGCTTTGCCCATGGACAACTATATGTTGCTTGCTCCAGAGTAGGAACACCAAAAAATTTGTTCATTTTTGCACCAAGTGGAAAAACTAAAAATATTGTATACCCACTGGCATTGCAATAAATAAAGAACATAATTTAACCTTTTAAAAATGAAATATAAAATATAAATTATAAATATTACAAAATCCTTTTATAAAAAAACAATTAAAAATTTAAAATTTGTTCAACGTCGATGGAATAATGAAAAATAATGATGAAACAAATAAAAAAAACTATAATAACTTTTCGTTCAATCAATTTTTTTTTCCTAAGGCTAGATTTTTTATTTTAAAAAATTACTTTAATTCATTCTTGAGTAACAGCAATTTCCATTAAAAACCTATTGAGAGGCGCAGCAACGCGCACCGGGTATTAGCTAGTTTTATTATAAAGTATTGTCTATTAATCCTTAAAAGCCAAAAATTTGTCTAGAAAAGTCTACTACAATTTGTTGTTTATTTTATTTTTTCGAATGCATCTTTTAATTAATCATGATCAAAAAACAACAATCACCCTGTACAATATAAAAATATGTTTACAATAACCAAAAAAAAAAATTCTTTAGAATATTTCTATATATATAAAAATTTAATATTCCATCAATATGATTTATTATAAGAGGATTATGGTTCTTATAATTCCAAGAACTACAAGCAGTAAAAAAATTTTAAATCTATAGAAGACCTTGAAAAGTTTAGGAAAATTTTAGGGTACAAATCAATCAGAATAATATTATTTAAGCATATAATTATTATAAATAAATAATAAAAACATATATGGGGTGATATTTGATTTTATAAATTTATTTTTACAACTCCTCTCTACTCAGCTCTAACTCAAAGAACGACATACATTTTTAGTGAATAACTCATGGTATTCAGTTTTTCTTATTTCAATTTAAGATTAAAATTAAAAATATTTAAGTTACTCATTTTAGTTTGGTCCCTAAATTAATGATTTTTTTTTACTAAAAGGATTATAAGTTCTTATATCCTCTGCTATTCTTCTTTTATTGCGTATTAATGACCGTTTTCATGAAAATCTTTGAGAGCCGCTGCTAATCGAAAAGTGTTGCTAAATATTACTAATGCTTCCGCTAAGTTGTTCAAGCCTATGGGTAAAGAGTATTTCACTTTATTTTAAATAAAGATATTTAAATATAATTCTTGATAGATGTTTAGAACCTAGGAAAGTTAGGGTCTCCCTATAATTAAACAGCTATTCAACAGTTATTCAATTATTTAAAAACAATTATCTAGTTTTATCAAAAAAACGAGGAAGAGTGTAGTAGAGTAGACTGTGTCAACTCTGGGATACCCGTATGACCGTAACATATACATTATATCATCCGGTTAATTACTTTTGGCAAAATTTCAAACATTCAGCTTTATTAGGTGTAGAGTAATGCTCATATAAAAGAAGGAGTTGTATGGCAGCTACTCGAACCCTTTGCAGTAGATCAACAAAATTTTGCAGTAACTTTGGCCATTACACTAAACTATTTTTGGCAAAATTTCAGACACCCAGCTTCATTTGGTGTAGTGTAATCCTCATATAAAAGAAGGAGTTGTATGGCAGCTACTCGAACCCGCAGCAGTAGACCAACTAAATTTTGCAGTAACTTTGGCCATTACACTAAACTATTTTTTGCAAAATTTCAGACACCCAGCTTCATCAGGTGTAGTGTAAAGCTCATATAAAAGAAGGAGTTGTATGGCAGCTACTCGAACCCTCTGCAGTAGACCAACCAAATTTTGGAGTAATTTGGGCCATTATACTAAACTACTTTTGGAAAAATTTCAGACACGCAGCTTCCATAGGTATAGAGTAATGCTCATATAAAATTAGAAGTTGTATGGCAGGTACTCGAACCCGTGGACCAAAATGGCTGAATTTAAAACTCGATTCCGTTTTTTGCATAAAAACTAATTTGTGAAAATTTCATAATCCTAGCTCCTTTACTTTTTGAGTTATCGTGATGACGGACGGACGGACAGACGGACGGACGGACATACATAGCTAAATCGATTTATTTTTCGATTCTGATCCGATCCATACACTTGAGTCTATATCTAACCCCCCTCCTTCTCTGCGTCACAAACGTAATGGCAAATTTATTATACCCTTGGACTATATAGTCATACGGGTATAAACACAATAATTGACATTTTCATATAAATATACTCCTTTCCCATAAACTTGATCCTTTTTCATATGATATTTGCCTATTTCCAAATAAATTTGGTTCATTTCTTTTATATGGTACCGAATTTTGAGGCCTAGTCCGCAATTCTATATTAAAAACTTAAAAAAGAACTAAGATAAGTTTCAAAAACAAGCATCTAAATTTTTGAATGCTTTTTTAAGGACGCGATTTTCAGTTGAATTTTTTTTTAAGTTTCTCGCAACAACAAAAATCATTGAGTACCTTTTTTCAAACATGTATTTATCAAACTACTGGATCTTAAGAAATGGCAGGCTAATCAAAACCAAACCAACCTAATTTGAAAATATAGGACTAAATTGATTTGAAAAAAGACAAGTTTTATTTGTAAATAGACCAGCTTCATACGGAAGGAGTGTAATATTAGATTGTTATATAACTTGTGCCAGACAAACAGACCTCAATGGGTACAAGTATTTGTACATGGCTTATTAACTTATGGAGTAGTTTTATCAATTGGAATTGAAGAAACACAAATCTGATAACGTTTCGAATTTATAAATTTTTAAGTCATTGAAGTTTTGAATTAATTATGTCCAATCTGTCCAATATCTATAAAGCCTACATACGACCTAAGATGGAGTATAAGTCTCACATTTGGCTGACGCTCCCCAAACTTCACTAGGTTACCTGGACAAAATCCAAAATCGCGCCTTACGCCTAATTATCGACCCTTCCGTCCAGGCTACTTTCACTCCTCTTAGCACTCGTCATAATATTGGAGCTTTAACTCTCTTTTATAGATATCTTGTAGGTATTGACACATGCTCTATTGAATTAAAATCAATAATGCCTCCCATTAAAGAATTCCAACGCAACACCAGGGAGGTCTCAAGTGCTCACTTTTACACAATGGAAATCCTTAGGTGGCTCAAAACTAGTTATGGAAACTCATTTATTATGAGAACTGCTAGAATATGGAACATGCTTCCATCCAATGTTTTCCTTCTGATAGGAATAGACCTTCATACAATTTCCAACGTTTTAAAAAGAACATAAATAAGTTCGTTTCTAATATACCATCCAACTCTCCTTTACTATCCTATTTTCCTTGCAACTTCTTAGCCCTATAGCCAAGCTAACATATCTATTTTTTAGCTATGTATAAAGGAATTTGTTTTCCTAGAGTTTGACTAGCATGTAAAAACAAAAAAATTCAGGACTTAATTCAGTTTAATCGAATAAAAATTATTTAGCTTTTCTTAAGTTTGACATTATAAACGAATTATGTAACAGGAATATTACAAAAGAGAATAGAGAACAATATGTTAAAAAAAATAATAACAATTTTTGTTATTGCATTTTAGATAAACCACTTTATTTTATTGATTTATGTATTATGGTTATAATTAAATGAATTTTAAATACTTAATATTATGTATATTATAATAAATTGACAATTATTTTGTTTTTTTTTTATTTAACATGGAATAAAATAAAGGAATTAGTTAAGAGTTCATTTTATAATTAAATAATTTACTTTTCATCATTAATTTATTCAAATAAATAATATTGAATTATGTTTTTAATAAAATGTCAAATGAAACAGTGGTTTACCAACATCATAATTGCATTCATATAATAATATTTAGGTATATGTAATTATTAATATGTATCAAATCTCATTTAATTGTACATTATTATTTATTAATTATATATTATGTAAAATGTTTAACTAATTCTATTATTTATATAATAATTAATGTATATATATATAATATATTCTTCTTGAATAGTATATAATATGTATTGAATGGTTATAAAGTATGATAAGTTAATTAAAACAAATTTAAATTTTTAAAATTTTCTATTAAAATTAAAGTCTTTTAAATTCTCAAAAGTAGTTTTGCTGTATTTTAATAATGGTTTTCAAAAACGCTTTAGGGTGCTTTTATGTTGGAGTTGCGATCAGAGCATAACGTCGATGTTCAAAGCACTGCTCTAATATAAACATCTCTATTTGAATCATGTATACAGTTTTCTTCGCTATGCTCTTATCGACGCTCTTATCACTTATCGCAGCTCCAACATAAACGCACCTATAGTCTTACTTATAGAAAGCTGTAAATAAAAAAATTTCAATTTGGAAAATTATGAATGAAAATTGAAAACTTTTGGAAAAATATTAAGAAATGCGTATAGTCGACTATAATATCTATAATTTAAAAATTTATGAAATCAATAGGTAATTCCTAGTAAATTGTAAATAAAAATTTTTTTTATTAGCAGATTACATAATATTATGATAATATGTATTTTATAAATAAAAACCAGATTGGGCATGCTAATAAAATGAAACACCTCCGCAGACCCTATAGAAGTAATTACCAATTGGAGCAATTCAAACGCTGTTATTCTATGAACTAATTTTAAATTAAGTGAAAAGTAATGCAAGAGATAATGCTGGCAATTTTTAAATTTGTCTTCACAGTCTTCTAACGGTTTTTGGTACAGTGGTAATTTATGTAAATCATGTATATGTACATTAAGTAACTAGATTATCAAAGTACTTATAGTTGAACTTCTAAGTAATAAAAAATTCTTCTAAGTAATGCGGAGTGAAAGTATACATATCTCCTATGACATTACTCTATAAAAGTACTGTCCTCTCTTCATATAAGATAGGTTTTCAAAACGCTAAATAGAATTTATTACAGTAAAATACGTTATTGGGGAACCTGCTTTTGTAGTGTACTTTACATAATACTTGCACTTTTGTCTTTTTTTAAGTATCTATAGTATAGAAGAAAGGTTATAAGTTTTTCCGACCGATTTTTATGAATTTTGTAGGAATGCTTTATTGGCTAAATTCGTAGATGTGCCAAGGTTAAATTCGTAGATGTGCCAAGCTGAACTTCGGGATCGAAAGACACTCACACAAAAACACAAACTTTTCGAAAAATCTCGTGATCTAACTGTCGAAATGCGCTCATTTAGGACATAGACTGTTATAGGTCAGTAGTCTAGACATCTTCACAAATGTATTCAATTTCGAAGACGAATTGAATACATTCTAATTCGTATTCTAATTCCATACATTCATTTGAAAATCTTTGAATATGAATTACATTCAAACCTAAACGAATGTATGTTATATTCGTTTCGTTTGTTTCCAATTGGAATGAATTAAAATTTTTTTATTCCAAATGTTTGAATGTTTTGAACTTTACAATTGGAATACTGCGAATATCTTTGAAATATTCGAAATACTCGGTGTATTTCGTACAATATATTGAATATTGCAAGCCAGAAAAAAAACAATAAAAAAAAAAAACTTTATTGCTATATTGTAAAGTAAAAAATAATAAAATGATCGTTAGCGATGAAGTATTTGTTTAAGTTGATGTGAAAAATGTATTAATATGTGTAAATTAAAGTGTTTCATCTCATTGTAATAGATAATCTTTTGTTTTAATTTTAAAAGTGCATTCAAGATAATATATTTGAATATTAAATATTTTAAAATTTAGCAGTAAACCTTAACATTTTATTGACTAAATGTAATAAACCAAATGAAAAAAATAGTCGGTAGTCGGAAATGTAGTAATTATTTTTGTATTTTTTTTACAGATTTTTTTTTTTTAATTACTAAGTACTTTTTTTAAATTACCCTAAAAAACCCAAGTAATTAAATCTAGAATAATATTTATTGCCACAGCATAAAAGAATACTTTTAGAAGCCATAAAAAAGTCGCAATACATAATACAGCATATTTTACCTGATTTGGTAAATTAATCACCACCACACTATTCTGTCCACTTTACCTAAATGTTTACATAAATATATGGTATACCCATTTTACATATATATTACATAATATAGCTTATTTAATAATAAAATCTTCATAATATGATTTCTTTAATGTCACATTTATTCCGTATGTAAGATAAAAATTTACATTCTTAATACTCGCTATATAAATGCGAATAATAATCACATTCCATATTCATTGTATTCAAAATAAATGAATACACATTCCATTCCATTCCAAAATTTTTTTGTTCTGTTTCATTCTATTCTAATCAGAATATGTTCTGTTCTATTCGTTTTGAAAGCATTCAAAACAGAATATTCACTGTTTCACAAAATATAGAATGTTTTGAAAGAGCTTTTGAATACATTTGTGCAGATGTCTAGTCAGTACCTATGAAAAGTAGCTTTTATAAATGGAATCAAGTATCAAATTCTCAACCGATTTTAATAAAATTTGGTGTGAATGCTTTTTTGTCAAAATAAAGAACGTCTTCGCAAATAGCGCTCCGATATAAAAGAATAAGATTTTACAATACAAACCACATTATGCCAACTTATATACAAAACATCTTAGATTTATTTCTACGTTTTCTCCCTAGAAACTTACATATGTAGTTTTTACCACTTTTAAATAATGGGTTTTTTCCTTTGTTTTGGTATTTATGAAAAATACTTTTATTTTAAGTAAATAAAAAGTTTTCCCTTATTTTATTCTTATAAAGTATTTTAAAGTATTTTAGATCCCTCTAAATTGTACTCCCCTACTTTTTATTTCAAAATTTTTTTTAAATTAACTTAACATTACCTTACTTAGAATATTTGTTTATTGTCTCAATGTTAAGTTTATCATTTTGTAATTAATTATAATTTTCACTAAACCATGCAGTTTAAGTAGTTTAACTATTGATTCTATTTAATTATAATTAATCTTGATTTCATAAAGTTGTAAAATAATAAGCATATAAGTATGTATACATGATTTAAATACTTATTATTAAAAACATAATTAATTTAAAATTAATCATTATTAATTGGTTATTACTTAAAATATAAATAAATATGGAAAACAAATCTTTAAAAGTTTTCAGTATATAAAATTAATCGATTTTTAAATTACTTAAGAAACATGGCGTATAGGAGTCAAACGTTCCACTTTTCAAAATTTAAACATCATATTCTTAATGGATAGAATATCAAGATTAATATATTGGTAACTGAATTCGTCCAGTTGTATCTGAATATTATGTACGTTTACATAAAGTTTCATTAACTCTATTGTGTTATAACATCAGAGAAGAGAAATATGATATTTCGATTATAGAAACATATTTTTAAAAAGTAGCTGTCAAAGTTTTAATGATATGTAAACTTCTTGACAGATTAAAACATCAAATGGCAGCACTTTTATATTTATTAAATTTTTTAATGTGATTGCTAATAGGATATAATATTAAAGACCCAATTCGTTCAAATAATGATGAAGAACATTCAATTGTCTAAAAAACATATGCAATGTTCACCACAGAACCGACCGCTCTTACAGAAAAATCATAATGTGAAACCTTCTCAAAGATTTTTTACTATTACATACGTAACAATTTTTATCAAAGCGATTAAAGTTTAATAATTATACATTTTTTTTTTATCATACATAACATTATCTAACGCTATTTATTTATTTAAGATAAAGGAACTCTTTATTGTGCAAAACTATTAAAACTATTAACAGCTGGGTGGCACAGTGGTTAAGTGCCAACCTTTCATGCAGAAGGGCCCGGGTTCGAATTCTAGTGAAAGTGAAAAAACTTTTCTGGTTTTCGACTCGACTCAGTTACCATTCGCCATTGGGTTCAAATTAATGGCATAATCAATAATTAATAATTATAAATCTTTAATAAAAAATACTTTAATATAAAAACATAAACAAATGCAAAATATAAACAAATAATTTAATTAAATAATATAACTCGCAGATATAGAATACCATATAAGTAAAATATAAAATATTACAATAAAAACAAAAACTAGAATTGGAAATATTGAAAATCTAAGACGTTTCTACATGTTATAAGGCCTAGTACTATCTCATGTTTAAATTGTATGTGGAATTCAATAAGACCAATTCTAATAACACGAATATAATATGACCCCCTGTTCCAACATGTACCTATGGTATAGACAGGCTAATTAGCCTAACAGTTGAACAGTTAGCGCTTAAAAAAAAAAAAAAAAAAAAAAAAATTATTTTCGATTCCAATTCACAACATCGAATCTTTCGAAAATTGCAATACATACACACTACATCGAATCTTTTAAAAGATCCCAATACATACACACAAAATTTTTACACATTTAAATAATTGAAAAATATGCACATTGTAGATTTCGAAAAACTTATTTTGTCGAATCAAAAAATTGTAGCTTTTTATTTGTGTAACAACTTCTTTATAATAAATTGTTTGAACGATTTTTACTTTAAGAAATATTTGTGAAAACTATAAAAACTATCTAAAGATTTACTTAACCTAGAGTATTTTCTCCAAAAGCTGAAGAAAAGGTCTACTGCAAAGGGTACGAGTAGCTACCATACAACTCCTTCTTTAATATGAGTATTCCACTACACTTAATAAGGCTGAATGTTTGAAATTTTGTCAAAAGTATTTAACCGGATGATATAATGTTTATATTACGGTCACACGGGTTACCCAGAGTTGACACAGTCTACTCTACTACACTCTTCATCGTTTTTATTATAATTAATTTAGATAATACCTAACAACTATTAAGTACATAATTGTCTAGATATTTAGAAAATCAACAAGAACGTAAATACTCATTCTGAAATAACTTCAATATTAACTCGAAATATAAGAAAAAATAAAAAATGGTTTATAAAGTAACCAACGATTAGAAATTCAAAATTTATATTACTAACCGTTATACTTCGGAGCCGTTGACCGTTCTTTTGAAAAAAAGTTAAGAAGTGAAGTTGAACCTTTGATTATTTCATTATTATCTAATGACTAATCTTGATTAAATACGGATAATATGTCAACTTAGTTCCTAAGTTTATTTAAAATCAATTAACAACCAGCAACAATTTAATTGAATACGAGTTCAAACTAAGTTAAATAAAGTATGTGAAAAGTAAGAATAATAATATATATATATATGAAGTCGAGCAACAATAGCAATAACGAGAAATATTTAAGAAGAAAAACTTTTGTTATCAGATTTTTGGAAAATTATTATCAACTTTTCATATGATATTTCTTTGTAAGAAAACTATGGCGCCATCATCCACCTACTTGTTATATCCTAAGTATACTAACATAAATATTAAGAAAAAATCACGTGAAAAAGCTCCTTTTCAATGTTATTTAATGAAAGTATTCTAATTTTTCAAAAACTATTTATTACCTATAACTTATATATTAAAAAAATTCTACTTTTCTTGGTATTTTCTTAAGGAACTTTTACATGCCAACTCTAATAATCACTTATTTTTCTCTAGTCATTTTATTTCCAACCCTGTTTCTATACGTAGCGCACCTATTTATTACACTGTGTTCAGTTGCTTTTGTGCTTCCAACATTACTTTTCCTGCGACAAACTTATTCTAGTTCTTGGCAAGCCACTGATAATACTTTGAGTTGTGGACTTCAATCCATTGCCACTTCGTTTTTCTTATTTGAACCCATGTGGGCTCTTGCTTTTTCAATGCTAATCATTTTCTGTTAGACTTTGCTTTTATAATCATTTGTTCCCAATGACTAGTAATTTCCAGAACGTATCTCTTAGATAGTTGCTTCTGAATAGTTGTCATATGTTTCACTACCGCACAACAACACTAAATTGGCGTCTATAAAGATTCGGATTTTTGAAACACATTCTTTGTGTGATGACTTCTAAGTTTCCCATTACCATCCGTAACAGCGCGGATACGAGGCGCTCTAATCTGCCTTATACTTATGATCATATAAAGCTGCCTTCGAACTCCCAACTGAGTTCTTAAAATTAGAATCCTAAACAAACCTCATTATCATCTAAAAAGTCTATGTTCCCTCAAACCTATGTTTCTTCAAACTAAAACAATGAAAGTATATGTAACCATAGTAACAACAATCAATTTAATTTTACAAAAAAAAACTAATAATTTATCAAAATCAGGTTCACTATGACAAAATTAAGTTCAAATGAAGTCAACATTCGCAAACAGCAGTAGAATCTATAAAAGAAAAAGTCGAATAGTTTTCTCTTTTCTGGTTTTACAAATCAACTTTTACTTTCATGTCTTTAGTTTTGTCAAAACCATTTTCATTCCTTCTTTCTTCTTCTGGTTAATCTTATCCAAAAAAAAAAATTATATAAGAGCATTACCATTTCCTTCTTGAGGCAGTCAATATATAGTACGTATGTCTTTGGTATGTCAAAGTTATTTGTTAACAAAATTAGTTAAAATCAACAAATTTTCTTTTGTATGTTTAAACAGTGATTTATTAAATTATTGTGTAACACAAAAGGAAACCGAGTCATTCTTTCCTATTTATTTCCTCGTTTCTATTAAGTTTTCTTTTTGAACATTCACCTCCATCGATAACCAATGTTGAGTATGAGATATCTGATCTTTTCAGTAAGTGGTCCACAGTATATTTCACAGAAATATTTCAATTAGAAAATTTTTATATAAAAATAAAGAAAATGGGAAAATAGAAAATTTAAGAGGAAAATCAAAACTGAAAAAAAAAAAATATATTTTTCCATTTTATTAATTTATTGGGTTTGCACAGGTTGGTCAAAATGTGTGGGTTTCATTATAATAAGATCGTAAAAAGAAAGATTTAAAAAGTATTTTTAAAAGGACGAACACAATGTTTTTTTTTGTAAAATAATTATTGAAATTAGGTTATTAATAAGTAATAAGTATTATTTTAAAGCTAAAAAGTTAAGAAGATTGTAAATATTATTAAATAATTGCTAAAATCTTTAATTTTGTAGGAACCAGCTATTTTGAATTTTAGTCATACATGCTATAATCTAGTACAAACAAGAGCATATCTACTTGTCGAAGACCTTAGAAGTCGTTGAAGTAGTTTATCAATTGTTTATGAAAAGACCATGTAGATTACTTTTTAAGAAAACCAAATTGGTCCCCATTGGTATATATTAATTATCTAGATCACAGATTGACCGGAAATCTTGACTAAAATTCTGACCATATACATTAGGTTGACCTAAGTAATTGAAATTTGATATGTACGTATATTCCAATTGTTTTTCTCCTTCTTCCACTCTTCCACTCAGGAAGAGCTTCTATGTAATCTTCGGCTTCTGCTTTTCCATTTTAATCTGCCTTGGCCATCACCCTTCTTTCCATTTATCTGTCTTTCGGTATTTTCTACTCTACAGACCTGCACTATGTTTTGTAGGGTCTTCCCAACCTTTGTTTTTCTTGTAAATTTCAATCGAGTGCTGTTGAAAAATTGTTGCGGTAGGTGTTCTAAATGTTTGACTAATCCATCCTAGCCTATCCATCGCCAATTCTACCGTCTTATCTTCTTATTTCCAGATTGCTCCTTCGTAAACAACTATAATTCTTCATTTCTAATCCTTCTTAACGAGAAGATTTAACAGATTGGTTGTAATTTCCGCCTTACGTTTAAGTAGGAAAAAAGAAAAGCTGTTATAAGCTTATAATAACTATAAATAAATATCCTCTTTCGCTAAAATAAGCAGCTAAGGCCGCTTTTAGACCTGTCAAATTGCCTTCTACCACCTACTAAATTTAGTTTACTTTTGAATTGTAGTTTTTTAATAATGGCGGTGCGGCTTCTGATGCCCAAGATAAAAATTTAGTAGGTACTATCATAAATTGATTTATTAAATAGCGGGATAATTTAGTATTTTTCGAAAGTTAAAGCGAATGCGTTTGTCGATTGCCTTCGAAAGCGGCTTAAGTTGATAACAAAACATTTTAAGACTCTTCACTTTAAATCCTGGATTTCTGAGATAGGTATTAAAAAATGATTACCTATAATAAATACTAAAATATTAGCTAATTAATTTTAATTGTTCATAAAACATTTTGGTACTTAAAATTTTGCATTAAAAAATTGTATCAAGTCATTGTTTAATTTTAAATACTTTAATTTAATAATCGTATTTAAATGAAAATTAATAATATAAATTAAATTTTCCCGATTCTTTTATGTTCTTTTTACTTTAAATTGATTTAAAGGTAAAATTATTATGTAATATTAAATAAATAACGTATATTTCATCAGAATAAGGCACTTAACCTAAATAATTTTTTAAGGAAACAAAATCAGAACAGAACACAAACGCAGTAAAAGGAGCAAAAATAAGGATTTCCTTAATTCTTGAAATTGATTTTTAATAAAATTTACGAGAAAATCAAAAATTTTTATTTTATTTCCTTTCATTTTGTTGTTTTTTTTTTTTATATTTTTTTGTATTTAAAATGAAAAAAAATTTATAATGATATATATATAATATATATATACAATCTAAAGATCTTAAAATTTAATAACCATTTAGAAAATTGAATAAATTTATGATTTTTCCTTATTTAAAAATTTTTTTTTAATTTTAAAAAGGTATAAACTAAAAAATATTCACATTTTCTTATAAGGTTCATAATGTGTTTGGAAAACTTTTTTATATTAATTTTTTAGCATTATAACCAATTGTAACAAGTAAAGTTTTAGTTCCTAAATTCCTAAGTTAAGAAAAAACCTGAAATTCTTTACCCCTCAGGTAGTGCAAATTTTCTATTCTAAAAAACCTTCTCCAGCAGCCAAAGTAATAGGATAAGCATCCAACCTGCTTGCGGAGTATAATGACTAAAGAGTAGCGATGTCTATAAGTGGTTAAATGTAAAACTTAAAAGATATATGTTGACTTCCTTCTTGAATTTTTCTAAATCATAAGTATTGGGAAAAACAAGCTATAGGGGTAATGCAATCCACAATTTTCGAGCTGCGACTTAAAAGCGAGTTTCTATATTTTATAGTTCCAGTTTGAAAAAACTTTAATTTATATGCATGAGCTTGAGCTGCTAAACGTGTATTACCGCCGTAGGGCTGGATTTTTGGCAAATTATTTTTAATTTCCTCTGAAGTATATTACCCAGTAAATGCACTTATATGGAACAGATAAGTAACTCCTACATTACGACGACGACTTAAAACGTTAAGTCTTTTGAGACGTAATTATTAACAGCTCATTTTTGTATCTTATCCAGATGTTAGAAAGCGGTGCGGGGTGCTTCAACAAATATGTGAGAATTATACTAAAACCACAGCTGAATAAATTTTAAATTTGAAGTAGATTATTTGGAGATGTAAAGTAGCTATTTCTTACGCCTGCTTAATTCCAGGCATATCCTAACATCTTTTTTTTTTGACCTAAAATATATGATCGTTCCATAAAAGTTTTCTATTTACTTCCACGCCCAAGATTATTAAAGATTCGAATTTCTGAATTCCTACATTCCCAAAAGTGATAGTAGATAGTAGAACACACCACTTTGGGTTTTTGAAGCAATAAAACTTACTCTTACCTTTAAGGAACTTGAATCTTTGATTCGTTAATTTTTTACCGATAATGAGGTAGCATCAGCTGCTTTTTCAAAAAGGTAAGTACAATCAAGAATGTTGGCATCAGAATGCTATCAAGTTATGCATTTTATTGAAGTTAGGAAACTAGATAAACTATTAGATTTTATAATCAATAATTAACTTAACTGTAATCCAAAATAAATTTTTCAATTAGTTTAATAGGAAAGCGATCCCTAGAGTAGATGAGACTAACTTCAATTGGTTTTATGCGTTTGTAAATCAATTTTGAAAATCATTTCTTATAAAAAAGCTTAAAAAAATTTTCCGCTAAGTCTTAGTTTAAAGACTTTAAAAATGAAAATTAATTTTATTATTTTTTTTAATTTTTCTAAATTAATTTGAAAATTATATTGTTTGTTTGAAAATTTGAACACAAAATACAAATGGTTTCCTTGTTTTTTACGGGTTTTAATCGCGAATTATTTATTAAAATTTTTAAAGATATTTATATTGTACTTGCATAAAATTGTTAGGACCTACAAATCATTAAAAAATTATGAGATATTTAATATTTAGAAAGTTGTGGTCACAAATGAAATTAAGTTAAAAAAATAGTTCTAACATAGGTACATACAAATGTATTCCAACAATATTTTGCACAAAATAAAGAAAAATTAAGAAATTTTGTAGGAGTGCACTCCTTAGTAACCAAGACAACAACTCTCGATACAGTTCATTGAATGATGTATTTAAACTATTAAAATAGATAGGCCGCTGAAAATATTGTGAGATCCTTATTAATAAATTTCTCAGCAAAACGTTTTCTCGTTGCACCGGATTTACTTTATTTTCTTTCGACCAGAGAAAAAAATTTTTATTTAGACTTTATTCTGGATCAAAGCAAACTTGATCTAAAATAGGTATAAAAATAATTTAAAAGAATCACTTTTACCGACCATCTAAAGTTAATGGGTTTATATAATTCCTATGACTAATCACTTAATTAAAAAAACAAAGAAAAATTAAAAAAATATTAAAAGCAGTTAGAAATAGCAATAAGAAAACATATCCAAGAACTTTGTTCCGGCAACGACTTACTTTTGTCAACAGTCACACATCCATAAATTTTGTAGTCAGATAATCGCTCAATTTGCTTGACCAATTATTCGCAATGGAAAAAATGTTTGGGCCGAAACGGGTTAACCAAACAGTTTAAATATTTCAGATCCAGATGAACATTCCTGCGAAGTTTAATGATAATCGAATTCCAGATATTGGACACAAAAACTGCATAGTGTGATTCAAGCAATTTTACATAATTTTATTACTTAAAATCATTACTATCCCCAGTTTCCAATAAATAAAACCGGAAAAATACTGCATCTCTTATAAGAGGAACCATTTAAAACTTTTTATCTTTGAAATTGAATCGTTTGCAACTTTAAAATTTAAAATAAAGAAGAATATCTTTAAAATTTTATTTAACTGCAATTATATCTTAATTCAAAACAATTTCCAATAGTTTAAAATTTTTAGGTAACTTAAAGGACATGTTCTACAACATACACAAACAAACAACAAAATTGATTATATGGACAATTTTTTTGTTTCATTTCTGGATTGAATAAAGAAATGACCATTTTTTATTTTGTTCAACAAGACAAACACATGATAAAATAGACAGTTACAAATTGTTATTTCCTTCAATATAATATACAGACATTTAGCTTATAATTTATATAAAAGTATATATATATAAAATAATAAAGGACATTCAATGCATTATGCATGCAACTTTGAATATAAATTGAACAATTCTAGTTAGAAATTTTCTTAAATCCTTTTATTTAAAAAAAATACGGTAGCAACAAGTAAAAATTTTAACGTTATTGAAATTGCGGTATCAAAAAATTGTTAAAGATTTTGGGTTTCGATACCCCTTATTAGTTTTGGGGTCCCCATATTAGTTAAACCTTAAAGTCAATTTTTTTAATTAAAATGAACCTTAGACCAAGATCAAAATTTTGTATTACCTAACTAGGACATGAGTATATATATAGAGGAATAGATAGAAATACACTTCTCAGTTTCTTAGCTGCATAGTTATATAACAAGCCTTGTTTTCCAGATACATACACAACATCTAAACAATGACGGAGCGGTAAAGATACCGCCTTTCATGTTCAAAGTCTCGGGTTTAAACCCCGGTCAAATCATATCTAATAAAAAAATATCGTAAAATTGTATAATTATATCGTAATACTTAATATCGTAATATAAGATAAAATTTAAAATAAATACAGGACTAAACCTTGTGTAGAATAATAGATGGCACACAAAATTAACATTTGTGTATTCATAATCTTAAACAATAGCTTCATCCGATTAATCAACGGCTTAGTGAATATAACGTTTAAAAAAACCGAAACCTAGTCTAAATAGACTTGATGAACGGGCATTCATCCTTAAAGGAATATAAAAAAAAATATAAAACAAATAATTCGTGAATAATCATTATATTCCAGTCCCCATTCCTCGATCTTCTTTGTCTAATCCCTATTCTTGAATCCAAATTGTTTAACGTTAATCTCATGCAGTTATAGATGATTTTGACATTTCGCATTCGAATTAAACAGAATTATAGAAATAAAATAGGTACTAGGAATTGGGTAAACTCTATGTAAAAAGCTAAATTTTGATAAACCTGGAGATTTATCAATTATCCCTAAGAACACCTCTATCTTTCTAACAATTTAACTTTTGAAAGGAGAAAGGTTAGAGAATAATAGAGACATGAACACTAGCGCTATCCAAAGAAGTAAATAAATGTCAAAGTTGACATTCTGACATCCAAAATGACATCATCTTATACTTTTGACTTTTCAAATTAAATGAACTAAAAAATTACTGTTTGGCATTTCTGTATTTGTAGTGGATTGCATATACGAAGAAAACTTGATTGACAATTTTATTATATGGTATCAAATGGTGCAGTAGGAAAATAGAATGTGATTACATTATTCTTATACTATACTTCTTCTACAATTTGTTTTATTTTTTAAATCTTTGAATAACAGAAACAGTTTGGAACAACATGAAGAATCTTCAGAAAAATTGTTTAGATTTAGTAAAAAAAAAAAATATAAAAAACAAAAGAAATAATAAATGATTTTTTTACGATTTAAATTTAAATTAAAGATACAATCTTTGTAGCTAGAATATTTTATTATTTGAAATAGATAAATTTGTTTTTAAAGATTTAAGTATAATAAATTAAATGTATATGGTCAAAAATGAATTTAATTGAAAATTATATATATATATATATATAATATATATTTTAATACATAACATAAATATAATGAAACTTTAATTATGTATTGTATCTAATTAAATGTATCTAATTTAAAAGAACAATAAGATTAAAATTTATTAGATAATATTTGCATAATACAATTAGACCAATGCATACATCATTTTGAGAATATTATTTTATAAATTATTTTAAGATTTAGAATTAGAATTGGTTAAATTTTACCATATTGTTAATCAATTAGGGTTTCATCTTTTGTATAAAAATTACTATATTATTTTTTGGAATTTAGAAGATTCACTTATATTGAAAATGAAGTGAAATAGAAGGTAAGGACCATTGAAGGATATGTTCGTTAGGACTTTATGATATGCTTTAAAACGTAGAAAAATTGATTTTAAATTTTGAAAATGTGTGCCTCCTTCCGAGTAGTATTGACTGTAACAATGTAATAGGTATTTATTTTAACACACCATTTATAGTTGAAAAGATGTCAACCAACTAATGATTTCTAGTTGTGTACCAAGCTGCTTCGACCGAAGAACGTATCAGAGAGAATACTTTACTCAATTAAAATTGCTTTCATTTTTTCAGTTTATCCGTTATTCTAATATGGCAGAATTTATTTCAATGCGTTAGCACCGGTTTAGTAACAATTTTCACAACTCCATGGCTAATATTAAGACTATTTAAGTTTTGTTTTAGAAACTGTACCATTTCTGATGGCTACTTATCTCCTAGGTAGTTTGGACCATTGAATTGCTGGCAACCGGTAGCTATTCTTCTGACCCTAGCTAACTCTGAACATTTGCATGTAAAATGTATAATAGTCCATCACAGTTTGGGCTATTATACATTGGGATGGATAAAATTAGAATCCTGATTCGACCGCATGTTCTCTTATTAACCAATGTTCAGTAAACACCCCAACTGTTCTAAATATATCCTGGCGATACAGCTTCAGTATTTCGTCCAATGTTTCATAATTATATGACACACATTTTTTCATCAATTTCTCCACCACTCATAAAGAGTTGGGAAGGATATATGTTTTAACGCTATAAAATGGATGATTCACCTGCTTCGCCAATTAAGCATTTACCTTGGAACTCCTTCTTTCGAACTCATCAGCAAATTCAGATGATCAGATGATCTTATTCAAAAGCCCACAGGAATTAAATATTATGTTGATTGATTGTGCTCAAAAGCTCATTACAACATTTCAGGATAGTTTTGGTGTCATTACAACAACAGAGGTGGTTGGATAACAATAAATTAATATGTGAACAATCCTGTAGCAAAGAGAAGTTTTATATTTCTGTAATTGTTATAAAATTCGAGCATTACTACATCTACACAAAATCTTGAATTATTATTGAGAACAAATTCTTTTTCCATAGTAATTTGAAGACAAGAATAAGACCATCGGAATTCAATCAAAAGCTACAAGTAATATCGAAGAAACTGTAATTTTGCATCAACTTCAAAAACGTTTAAAAAAAGAAAAAAAAAAAAACAAAATACAAAAATACTTTTATTTCTTATTTTATATTATATAAAGAAAAAAAACGATAAATTGAGCAGAAAATTGATCTGAAATCAATTTTTATTTATTTTTGCAATGTTGTATCATTTACACCCTAAAGGAGATTCCGATAGGAAAATAAAAATATAATTTGTAAAAAGTCCTTTGAATGTCAATTTTTAACGAGCTTAACACATGATTTAACAAATATAATAAGGAAGACTTTTTTAATGATTTTTTTTTTCTTCTTTTTGTTTTTTTTATTGTTTTTTTTTTTATCGTTGCTCGTAAACTTTTTTGAAGGAAAGAAAAAAAATTTTGTAAAAATTACACCGTCATGAAAATGATGATTGGTACTTTTAAAAATGTTTGCAACAATAAAAATTAAATGAAAATACCTAAATATTTTGTCTTATAAAACGAAGTTATAAGTTAAATCCGAAAATGTTAAGAAATATAAGGAAAATCTTTAAGAATAAGACAAAAATTTATTTTGGGGAAATTGCGTTTTACCGGAATTCGCTAAGTCACACTGGAAAACAACTACAGATTGAGGAGCCCGGCTTTGTTTTATCGATGTATGAATGTGGGAATGAGTGAAATCACATTAACCTGGCAATGACTATTATCGATACCAAGTGTAATTTATCCATCGCCGATTGTTAAACTTAATTAACTCAGCGTGGCAACACTTGCGCAAAGCATGAATAAAAACTTTTTCTTCTTATATAAGCTTTTGGCGTAGAAACAACAAACAGATTTGCTTTTCAAATAAAATAGTTAAACTATAAATTAAAATTTTTAAACTTAAATATCATTTATTTCAAATTCTAGTCAGATCATATCTAATAAAAAAATATAATTTATAATTGATATCGTAATAGTTTATACCATAATATAAAATAAATTTAACTGCCACACCTGAAAATGAAAGTCAGATTCACTCACTTATCACATTGTATATGGTAGGGGACTGTACATAAATAAATAAATTAATAAAAATAATTTATTATTAGTTATTGTGCCTTCTTTTACTTCTAATACTTCTAAAATTAAATACTAAACTTCAAATAGAAATAAAATATTTGTTTAAAAAAATTCATAACACTTTGTTTGACATTTAAACTTCAAACTTGAAATGACAGTTATGTATTACTTTTATTTTGTTTCTTAAATTATATGAGAGCAAATGCATATGCCAAAATTTTTTTAAATATTTACGTATATAATATATGTAAATTATTTACACAAGTTTCAATTATACATTTTTTTTTAACCTAGTAATTTGAGAGGGTGGATAGTTTTTATAAAAACTTGAACTTCTAAACGAATTGTGTCCTTTAAAGAAATGAAATATAAAAATATATACAAATGTCAAACGAAATAAACGAATTCCAATAAGCATGGTAAATAAAAAGGGTCTTTCAGATCTAAAACTATTTTACCAGGTATAAACCTTAAGGTCAAACATAATTTCAAAAAGTACCTCAGAATACTAAAAAATGAAGGACACATAGACAAAAAAGTCATCCGCAGAAAGTGGAGGTTTATAGATCAAAAGTTTAGAATATCAAACACAATCATAGTAATAATGGTCTTAGAGTAGAGTCCTGAACAAAAAAGAAAGCACAGGCTCCCTAACATTATGTGACATAGAAAAATCTACCAGGAACTGTCTAAATGTAACACCACCTGGAATGATATTAAAATATCAGAGTTAAACCTTGTAAAATTAAGGTTTCAAGTGTAAAACCTAGGCTCCCAAACCAATTCAGGAAATTCATTTAGATTATAGCAAGTTTATAACTTCCTATTAAATTTTTAAATTTCAAAAACATTATTTATGATGAATAAGTTAGTATGAATCTACTGAATATCTAAAGAAGTTAACTACAAAATTAATAAAATAATCGAGCTTACTTTAAAATCATTCATTAAATATAAAAATTTTTACTTTCTTATTGTTTGATTCTTCTGTTTCTTTAATGGCTTTTTTTAGCTGTGATAAAAAATTCAAAAGATGTTTTGTGAAACAAATCACAATTTTTTATTAATTTGGGACTGAAATTACAATTAAAAGTAAACAAAAAAAAGATCTATAACATTTTATTTACTGTTATAACCATCTTCAAATTTTTAATTTCTAAGCCACTCAAAAATTGTCTATTTTTAGAACAGTGTCCAATTGACTTTAGTTTAAATATTTGACGGAGACAGGAGACTAGATTTATAAAATATGTTTATTGTTTTTTAACCCATGACTTTTTCATTAAATTTGCGTCCCAATATCTTTCGCATTGTATTTACTTTGATTAAAGTAGTTTTTACCTATAGTTTCAACGCCCAACATTAATGTTTATGTCTAAGGTTCATTTGACTATGGCTTATTTCTAAGAGATGTTCCACATCTAGTGCAAAATCTGTTTTTCATTACCAAACCCGTGAGGAAAAAGAATCTTGAGGAAAATTAAAAGCATTTTTGATTAAGAGCAACGATTAGCACTGAAGCAAAAGCCTGACTAAGGGACAATAACTGCTTATACCTAAGAAGAGTGCCTCAACTAAAATTAAACCCCACTGACGGTCATTTGGCTTAAAAGTGACTGCACGAATTCAATTGTTTCAATTGCTATAATTATTCACAATTCGCAAAATTTGACTTGTAAAAAAATAAATAAGAAAAAACTTTAAAAAGTCGAAAGGGAGCGGAGGAAGCGAACACAAGACAAAAATAATTATTCAAAAACAGAAGGGATGGCAAGGAATAAAAATGATTTTTTTTCAACAGCCTGAAACCAAAAAAAAAAAAAAAAGTTTCGACCCTTCGGCAAATATAAAAAGAATTTAAAATATATATATGTAAAAAAAAAAAAACAATTTTTAAATAAACGACCTAAGCGTCCCAAAATCTTGATTTGCGTAATTTATATATTTTTTTTTGTTCTAGTTTTGCTATGGTGACTTTTAGTGTTGATAGGCTTGGCTACTTTTAATTTCAGTAAAAAAAATGCGTCTACTTTCTTAATCTTTTGAATTTAAATCTTAAGATACAAAAAGTGTACAAATATATTATTTCAAAAAAAAAAACTTATCAACAACTTTTGGGTGATGGTCTATGTTTCTAAGAAATTATTTTAAACTTTTGGATATTAATTTGGTTATTTTGTGGTTTGAATTTTGTACTTTTTTTTTATTATTCTTATCTATTTTGTGGTCTAACTTTAATTGATAAATTGTCACATTTATTATTTGGTTTAATTTTCTTTTTTTTGTGTTTTTAGTTGTAAAAAAGTTTTATTTTATATTTTTGTAAATCTTCTCAAATTATTACCCACTTTTCTTCAATAATAATTTTGTGGTTTTATAACTTAAATGTTGGTTTTTCATTTACACAAGCGTTAATATCCCTTTTATGGGTTGACTTTTGAATAGATTTGAATTGGGAAGAATGTAATTTTGTACGCGATCCCTTATAAATTTTATTGAAAATTATTATCTTTTTAAAAGTTTTCAATATAATAAAATTTAATTTACTACACAACCCTTTTTTCTTTGTTATTCATGTACAAAAAAAAAGGTCCTCTGACTTAAAACAGTAAAAGTGAGTGTACTAATATACCTTTAGGTGATGAGATTATAATAGCATTTATATAAATAATGAGTAAAAATGCGATAGAGATTGATTGATAAAAAATATTAATTAACGGTATAATTGATTTTAAAAGTTACCTTTCCGATGTCCTAGAACTTGAGAGGCTAAAATTTTTGCAAGTAACTAACAGTAATTCCTGGCTTTGCCCTTAATTTGTAAAAAAAGAAAATTAATTTTGAGGATTAACATTCTATGATTTTATATTTAAAAAATTTTCCCACCAATCCTCGGGCCGGAAAGGGTTAAGGAATTTGCAGTGTGCAATTATAGTCTACGGCAATGTTTTGTAGCAGCACATGCATGTAAAGTATAAATCCAATTAATTACAATATTTTTAATTAAGAGAATATAAAATGAAAACATCTTTTGAAAAAATCTTGTGCTGCAATGGGTTAATGAAAGCTCGATTCTTAAGGAATAATATCATATTATGAACCTCTCGTTAGAGGACTTCCAAGCGTCCAGAATGAAAGGAAATAATAATGAAAACTTTCGGAACAATAATCATTTTGGAATAAAAAAAATGTTGCTTCAATTTAAAATATCGTGCCAGAACTTTATCCGAATTAAATTTATATAATGTTCTTTTTGGAACTTTTAAAAATTTGTTAATGATTATAATGAATTTTCCTGCAATATCGGTTTTTTCCAGACCCCTAACAGTTACCCTTTGTGACGTAACATATTAAGTTCTTTTGTCTTAAATCACAAATTATGATAGTGATAGTGTCATAGTAATTTAAGTCAAAATTTTCAAACAATAACATGTAGGCATTTTAAGTTCAATAAATATAACCGTTTAACTAGGAGAACCCAATGTAGTACCCAAATGGATCAAACAAACGAATGAAAAAATGTGCTAGGTCTTTTTGAGCACTGAAAATCATATTGTGAAATTAGGTGTCTACTGAAAGTACTTCGATTTAGCTGCATAGTATTAAAGGTATTAATTGATATCAGAAAATCTGCTGCATGGAACAGGAGTTAAAGTAGCCAATCTTCATCGGATTCAATTAAATAATATTATCTATTTCTTTGTTATTAAACTAATATATTTCTATACCAATTAATAGCAAAATTATATTAACAAACAAGCATTTAAAAAAATTATTTTAATTTATTTTTATAGCTCACAGATACCTTATTTATTCCAATTAAAGCTTTTTACTTAAAATAGTAAAAAACCAAGAACCGAGAAGTTTTTCAATTGATATTTAAAACATTCATGCAACAACCCCGGTAGGTACCGTTTCATCTCACTTCAATCTTGTTCTATGCTATATTATAGCTATTCTGACTTACAAGCTTCTTGACAATTAACAAATAGTCTTATAAAAGTTCATATTTTCATTTAGATTATTCCCTCCAATTGAAATTAAAAATTTTTCCATAATTTTAAAAAATATTCATTGAAAATTTGATTACGACTTATTTAAGATTTATAATGAGACTTTAATTAATTTTAAACAATTAAAATTCATTAGAAAAAAAGTTTTCATATTTTTTACTTACGACCATAGAAAAATTCAAAGTTCCAAATTAATTTAAAAAATACAAAATTATTTTTCTCTTATACATTCAGTACAAGACATTGTAGCATTTTTTTAAAAAAAAAAAACTTTTTAATGATTAAATTAAAATGAAAATGAAATTTATTAAAGAAATGAATACTTAATTTTTTATCTGGACCAAATTTTAGCATATTAAATTAAAATTCTATATTAAAAAAAAGAATCGACATTGCCTGAAAGAATAATTTCCTAGATATTCAAAAGTTTTAATTCCACTTTGCATCAATAAAGATTGAAGGAGAAATTTTTTTAATGGATAGTAGCTGGCATGGTAGTGGATCTCCTTCCTGCACTGTTAAGTGATTGTTTCGATTTTTATAGAAGAGAAGAAATTTTCCAAATATTTAAGAAATAAAAATTAAAAATTTCTACTTAAATATTTCGTTCATTTTTTGCATTTTAAATTAAGAAAATACAATTAACCTCTGTTTTTCCAGTAAAATCAATTTGTTCAAAAGCCAGTGAAACAAAAAAAAATGTTGGCATAAAATTAAAATAAAAAAAAAGAATAGATAATAAGATATGGGAATTTATGCGCATTTTTAATAAGTATCTACAGCCAATTAATATATTCTTAAAGTAAAAGAATTTTTACCGTTATTGCGATATCAGAAATTAAACGATGTTATTACAAATATTTGGGCCTGTATAAATTGTTTCTTGCTCTTATATCGTTATAAGCTTCACATTTTTTAATAAATATATAAGGCATTAGTGGAAACTTAACTGTAATTTAACAATTGTAGCATTGTCTTGCACTGTCCAACTCTATTGTGAGATTTGTTGAAATATTGGCTTCCTCTCCTATTCTATAATAGTAAAAATAACGTTACATCGTCAAATCGATTTTCTTTAAGTGACATAAATACTCCTACAAAAATGAATCACAAAGAATAACGGTACTTCCTCGAATAATTTTCTTAAATTAACGTAAAAATTGTCCTACAAAAAATAAATTAACATCCTCGAATCCACCTTCTTAAATTTCATAAAAATTATCTTACAAAATATAACATACTCCAATCGTGTTTTCTTGAAGTAACATTCAAATTATATTATAAAAAATAACGGTACTTCCTGGAAATTGATCTTCTTAAACTTTTTTAAAAATTGTCTAAGAAAGATTAAATTACAAAAAATAACGGTACTTCCTGGAACCGCTTTTCTTAAACTTGCATAATAATTGTCTTGTAAAAATTGACAACAAATAACGGTACTTCCTGGAACCGCTTTTCTTAAACTTGCATAATAATTGTCTTGTAAAAATTGACAAAAAATAACGGTACATGCTGGGATCGATCTAACATTCAAACTAACATTGAAGAATATTCTAAATATAAAACACCAAATCAAATAACTAAACAATTATAAGCTCAACTGACAACTTGAAACTCTTGTTATAATTTTTCGATAACCGCAATTTTGATTTCGGAACCGGAAATCATATCTTAAATGTTTATTTTAAAACACTGTTTTAATAAAATCTTATATTGTTTTAACACTTTAACTTTTCTTATAGAAAGTAATTTGGAGTGCCTGACAGTTTAAGGAAAAAATTTTTGGAACACATTTAAATAAAGTTTAAAAAATAAATTACTATAAACGTTAAGAGCCAAATAAAATTAATAAATCTTTAATAAAGAATTTTCTGTGATCTGACCGGTCTCGTCTATGATTTCAATTTGTATGTAAATTATACACAGTAGGATTGAATTTTTTTTTTTTTTAAATATTTTATTTTGCATTTTTAATTTAGGGGAAAATCATGACAAACTGCACTATTACAAATTCAAGTACACAATACTATTTATTATTAATAACAGTTATTAAGAGTGTACTTATATTATTTAAAATTGTTACTAATAAATTAAAGTGAATTTAACAAGTTAAAAATGTTTTTATGCAATAAAATTTATTATTTAATTTTAATCTGAAGGTATTCAGTGAAATTAGGGTAGGTGAAGTCGATTTAAGCAAAAAACGGAAGAGGTTTCGGAATGTAATGCTAATATTGTAATATGCTTCATGATTGTAATATTTATAGTTAGGTTGTGTTGTACACAGTTAGAGTGGTGACTTCTCAATCAAATCAAGTCTAACTTCTCATTAAAAAAACTTTTTTAGCTAAGATTTGGAATAAAACCAAGGGTGCGGAATGAAACGGTATTGGAGCAAAATTTTATTCTTCTATCCGGGGCAAATAAAAGTATTTTCAAATTTTGTTCTGGAGAAAACAAAAGAAATTTTGATCCGAAGTACGAGTTTAAATTGAACAAAAAATAAAGTTCTTCTCGGAACAGTTCCGTTTTAAAGTTGACATAGAGGTGGGGCAGCAAGTTTACGTGGAATCATAATTTTCGAGGGCTACTTGTTGGGGCGAGCTGAAGAGTCGAACTTTAAAATTTGTCTTACAGTATTAAGGTTCTACTAAAAAAATCAGTGATTAACTTTTTTAAATTATGTCGGTTCGGCTACTAGGGGCCGAGAAACGGGTACTTTTAATTTTATAAAAATAAATACTAAAAGCGTATGAATTTTATTTTCATCTGTTCTGAGCAAAACTGAATAGTTAAAAATCTAAATTCAAAATAATTTTTAGCCTAAAAAAAATTAAAAATTGTATTAATAGAACTGGTAGGTAAGTACTTGAAAGTAAATGGTATTTCTTAGAACAAAATGTAAAACAAAAATTGTGTAATTTTAAAAATACCTTACGTGGGCAATGAGTAAATTTAACATTAGCTTATCAGTTTGTTAAAAATAGTTTAAGAAAAAACATTTAGAATAGTTGAAATAAGAAGTAAAATATGTGTTTAATATAACAATTGCAGTAGCATTATTGATAAAGATTTTTAGACTAAATATCTTCTATTAAAAACTCTTAGCAACTTTTATCGTAGTTATGAAAGCAACAACGCCTTTTTGAGTGTGGGAGAAACACGGTATTCTTCGATCTAGTCGATGCCCAAGAAGGTGGCTGATGTAAAAAGTATTTACTGAATCCTAAAGACCTCGATCTAACGCTTAAACAGGATCTACATTTACAATAATGATAAAATCAAATTACCAATACGCAGCTTCTGAACTTTAAGATCTAGTACTAGATAGTTTTCGAATGATCTTAATGACAAAAGTAAAGATGTTTAAGTAATTTGTTGTAGCCCCATTTTATTTCAAATTTCTTTTTTTCAGAAAACAGCATAGGTAGGTATGGTAAAATCTCTCCATAGCTGATGAATAATTGGGGCTAAACTTAAGCACTTTACTTTGATTTTACTACTTAATAATTCATTGAATTGGCGGCGAGCTGATCCGTGGCTTAAAAGAGAATGGAAATACTTTTAATAATCACTAGTTCCTTTTGTTTGTCTCTTTTTTGAATAATTAGACGCTCTTAGGAAAGATTAAAAATGGATAATAATCCAAAAAAATTTTTACTAATTTTGATTATTTAGATTTTTAGAAATTTGAGCTATTTAGTTAATTTTGAATTCAAGTTTTCATAAGTGCCTTGATAAGCAGACTGTTTCATAAATTTTTCAATTTTATTTGTAAGCATGTTTTAAAAAAAACTAAATTTTAATAATAATTTTTTACTTCTCTCAGGCTAGAATTTCTGATAAAATACAATTAGTTTTCGCCTTTTTTTATTTTGCAGTTTTTTACACCTTCGAAACTTTCTCTATTAAATTATGATTACTTTTTTCTTATCTTCTTATCGTAATGTAAAATAAAAAATAAGTGTCCTTGAGGTTTCTGTGTGGTTTTTGAGGAAGTACCTTGAGGTTTTACACATGTTGCAAAAAATCAACAACAGATTAATGATAAAAAAATATAGCAAAATTATTCGAAATTCCTTCGAGCTTCTAATTTACCAAATTAAATTTAAAGTAAAATAGTTATCCAGTGCGTTTGTAAACCGATCTATAAGTTACATGTAAAAAATAAACAGAATAGATTTTTCTTAAATTCTCATAGAAAATTTTTGTATAGGAAATACTAAGGAACATCAGGATGAGGAGCCATATTGAAGAATATACGAAGGATTACTGAGGAGCATCCAAGTTGCAAAGCAGATGCAAACTCTAAGCTTATGAAACTAAGTTTAAAAAGTTAGAATTAATTTTAAATAATTAAAATATTTATTCAAAGATGTTTTCTCCAATATAGGAATGTAAAAAATTGACGCTTAAGTTGCAGATGAAAGAGCTTTAAGGATTATTGAGGGTAAATTACTTTGGTGAATCTATGAAGCAGGAACGAAGATAGAATAAGTCAAATAATGTATAATTTTTAACTTAAACAATATAAACATCCATTACATCAATAAGAGCTAAGATAGATATGCTATAGGACATTACTTATAAGACCTACAATTGAACTTTGTGGTAATTACAGAGCTTTATTTATCATGTGGTAACTGATCGAAGACTAGTAAATCCGAATTACTGATTTCTTTACTAACAGATTATTAAAACAAACGATAATTGTATTTATTTTTATTTTAAATAATATTTAACAATTCAGTATATTTAAAGCATTCTATTTAATTTAAGACAACGTGTACTTACACCTCCAATACCCCTTTATAAAAGATAAAAAAAAATTATATATAATAAAAATTAATTAATAAAACTTAATCATGAATGCGCATAAATGACATTTTCTGCATAATGCCTGTTTAAAATTCAGAAAAGCAAAATCCTGTATATAATAATATATTCTGATTATTTCATTTAATTTACTGCAAAAATGTATTATAAATTTTTTATTAGTTTATAAGTGTTATTTAACATCGGATTGATACAACAAGATACAAAATAAAGATATGCACAGAACCTTATACAGCCACCGAGTGCTTTTATTGTAAATAACAAGAAATCAGCCAAAAAGTATGCAATAAATCAGGCAAAATGTTACATGTTATATTTACACCAAGAAATTGAAAGGGGGCCTCGTTGGTGTAGCAGTTAATTGCGATACCTGTTGGTCATAAAATATGTAATTAACAAAAAAACACTAGAAACCCATATTTGTTTTCAAAATCCTTCAAGTGACCAAATATAGTTTAAACATTGCCTTGTATATTGTTTAACAGGCCGGTATATTGAAAAATTTTATGTTATAAATATGTAAAATGAACAATATAAATAATATTACTTATATTTTCTAAAACTTATGTGATTTACAATTTTCAATATAAATAAATAAATAAAAAGATATTGAAGCAGTTAAAATCGGGAATCAAATTGAATTTAAACAAGGTGATCAAGATGAAATTCATTCAAATTATAAGAATGAAAGTCTCAGAAATGTCAAAGTTTCAAGGAAATTTCAGCAAATTGCACCAAATCCTAAGTTTTTCGATTACCAACTAATCAGATATTAGATAAAATCGACCCAGGATTTCTAAATATAGATTCTAACATGCATTTAGTCAGTTGAGAAGAGCTCTAAAAGAATATTCAAATAATGATTTATTGTCCTTAACGCTAACTCATATAAGTCAGATAATAAATTAGGATTGGCCATATTGAAGGATTGGTCATAAATTCGTTCAGATACCCTTTAAAGTTGATCCTATTAAAAACACAAATCGCCATTTGAATATTGATTTGCTTCATACTCCAAATCATCATTTTTGAGTTAGGAGGTGTTTGTGGAGTTTTAAAACGAGCTGGAAACTAATAGAACTGATCAGTTTTCTGCTAACTTCAGTATCTCTTAAACTACTAAAGTTAGCAGAAAGGGATAATTGAAGTTGACGCAGCACCTTTCGCTACTCTGCAAACAACTCAAAATTGACTATTTGGCGTATGAAGCAAACCGACATTCAGACGACGAATTCTTAACATTTCAAGACCAACTCTCTCCTATAACATTTTTATATATTTTTAAATTCAGAAATCACTTCAAAAAAATTTTTTTTTATTACGAAATTAAAAATGATACTTGATTTTCTTTTTAAATGAATGTGGAATACCTATTAATTGACTAATTAAAATTACTGTAATATATGATGAGTACCAGAGGAATGAAATTCAGTAATATTTTCTGTATATAGGCAAGCCATTTGTTATTGCAAATTTTGCATATTCTGGACCAACTGAAATAATAATGAAGGCTCATGTACATGCGTTGTTTCTTTATTTATAAAACGACTGAAAATTAAACGTTTTCAATTAATATAAAAATTAATGGATAACTTTAATCATACATTATTATCGGGTACCATGAAAATACATGAAAATTTTTGAATATTCATAAACATATTCTGTCTTACATTGTTTTTCTACTGAAATTAATCAAGATTGCACCATAAAAAGAAATTCAAAAAAAAATGGTACAGGGTCAGAACTCCCAGGGTCATAAGTCCCTTAAGGACTTATTGACTCACTTAGTGGGACATAAGTCCCTAAGGGATTTATGACCTACTTTAAACCATAAGTCCCTTTACAAGTGGGTCATAAGTCCCTTTAGGGTAAAATATTAGATGTACAACAATATGTATTTATATTTATCTATGCGAGATACTATATTATTTAAGTTTGTTAAAAATCAAAGTCGACCCTTTTTCCAGAGTATTTATGAATTCATGTATGCGAGACTTTGATTACAAAATCAGGATTAACCTTTTTGCAAAATAGCCTTTCAAAATGTAGTTTAATTGTAACCACGCCACGCTGAGTCAAAACTCTCAGGATCATAAGTCCCGGGAGTTGTAAGATAATCCCTAAGGGACTTATCACTCTGGGAGTTCTGACCCTGCACCAAAAAAAATATTATGACAAGTGTTGCAATAAACTTATAAAGAATTTTCTGGTGCAATATGAATATTTTTAATATAATATGTTTACATTAATTTGATCAGCATCAGACATTAATAAGTTTCTTGCATTATATGAAAATTATTTTAAATATTTTAATTAAATTGGAAACTGAAAATTGGGAATGAAATGTTGGCTATTTTTTAAAATCTTTTTGAAAGTTGGAAGCAATATATAAAATTTTATATTAAGTTATAGCAATACACAAAATAAGAATTGAATAATATTAATTTCCAAAATAATATCCATGAACATTAAGACAGAATAAAAACGTTCTAGACTGGACGTTTTATAAAAAGTTTACAATATTTTTTCCTTTTAAAGTGCTTAGTGTTCATCTGTCAGACTAATAAGTCTGTCTATACTATTGGTACATGTTGAAACAGGAGGTCATATTATACTGATGTTATTGGAAGTGATCTTAATGTATTCCACATACAATTTAAACATTCGATAGTACTAGGATTTCTAGCTTGGAGAAATAGTTATATAATTATATACTTAAAATTTTCAAAAAATACAATTCTATTTTGTTTATATTGTAGTAACTTTGTATTTGATTTATATGGTATTCTATATCTGTGAGTTATATTATTCAATTAAATTATTTGTTTATATTGATATACTAATGAATTTTTTATTATATATATTATATATTAATTAACTATTAACTTAAACCCAATGGCGAATGGCAGCTGAGCCGAGTCAAAACCAGATAAAAGTTTTTTCCCTTTCACTGGGATTGTATGGTCTTTCGCATGACAGGTCGGCACTCTAACCTCTATGTTAACCAGCCGTTGCAAGTACCAGGTTTCGTTATTTGATATCATTACTTTCATAAATCACAGTTACTTTGCAAGTAATAATTTAAGTAATAGTAGTAATTTAATTTAAGTAATTTAAGTAATAGTAGCTCTAAAGCTATTTAGAGATACATAGATTTTTAGATATTTACATAGTACCACTCAGTATTTTTTTGGAGTAATTAAATACTTTTTAAAGTACTTACTTAAGGAATTTAATTACATTAACAAAAGTTATAACTGTTTTTTAATTCTGGCACTACTTTTGTAATCAGTATCCACCATAAGCTTCTAATAAGCAATACAAAGAATTAATTTCTGAAAATACCTACTATATATAAATACTTCCCATTCAGTACCTACTATTAATTTTTTTTTAATTTGAAGCTTGCTTTTAATATCTAGATACTATGGTATAGATAGATATTTACTGGTATAGAAAGTCTAAAGTAGTCAGTAATCTAATTTAAAGTATCGATTTACTCAATACTTGTAGGTTCATTTAAACAATATCTAAAACGTAACACTTTGTCATTTGTTTTACTTCACATAGTGAAAATTTTCAAAAGGCAAATATAGAAGCTTACATCCCTTTCTATGAGTAAGAGTATTCTATTTATAAAAGATTTAGATTTAAGAAATACAAAAAATCCATTCGGAAATAACATTTTGAAGAATTTTAAATGAGTAATTCAATCATGAACAATTACAAGTTAATGTTACAATAAAACAATGTAAGTACTTTAAATTTTGAGATGTATGTGTTTATTTGTCCATGAATATTTAATGCACAATCTATAGATATATTCCATATTATTATTATTATTATTATGAAGGATTCTCTTCTAATGTAATTACATATTTTATAATTCAAAATCTCCTTCAAACGTGTATTTTTGTTCTTACCTTTCTATTTTAATTTTAATGAGTTCTAAATTATGAAGCATAGCTGAGCATAATAATAAATAAGAATAGGAATTATAAGACAGTGTCTGAAAAGATGTTTGAAGGAGAAAAAAAAGAAAAACAAATGCTCCTGGAGGCTGAAAAATGAAAGTGTCCTTTTAATTATAATAAAATGTATGCAAATTTTCTGTATTGAAGTTTCCATTATTTATAATTATACAAAAATTTTTTATAAAAATAATAAGGAAAAAAATATATTATTTTAATTATAATATATTTTATATTTTATACATTTTTAATGAGGAAGTTCATTATTATAATTAAATTAATAATAATAATATTTTGTGTCTTTTAAAAGTTGAAACTATGTTTTTAGTTATTTTTAGTATAACTCTAAAGTTTGAATAAAAATTTAATTGTTTGCAATGCAAAACTAATGTCAGTTTAAAGGTCAGTAAAAAATATTTAGAATAACTAATGTCATTTGTTATGACGTTCTATAACTACATAACTGAATAGCCACAAAAAAATTTTGAGATAATATATTGATATAATTTAACGAAAGTTAAATTAAAAATATTGACGTACTATTTTAGGAACCCTCATATGTATTGCACCTCATATGTATGGTACATAATGTATTGCAGAAAAATGCTTGCGTGTGCATTTTTTTTGTCTGCTGCAAACAGCTACACCGAGCATTTTAATTGACAACATACTTCATTAGATCGTTGTAGCTGTTAACTTGAAATAACTCGAGCTTTTGTAGCTTTTGATTAAAAAAAGTTGCTTAAATCTGTTGACTCATTGCGGCATAAAGAAAAATCTGTTGACCATTTATCTCTTTAAATTTTTCAGGTACCCACATGTTTCATTGCAGTACTACTAAAAATATTCTTCCTCGCTCTCAAACAAACAATTTTTTTATCTCCAAATTTTTCATATAAAATTAGAATTTTTGCAGTGCAACTTGAATACAACGAAAAATAACATAATTTGCTTTTGTTGTGTTTTTTTTTGTTATGTATCTACCGAGTTACAACTTCATATGATTTAAATGTGGCGTAATTGAAAATTTAAGATAAAAAATAATTAACACAAAGATTTACTTTAAGTAAATGGCTTTATAAGCAATTTATATGTATTCATATTATGCCATGTGTAATATTTTGTATCTGCATCTTATTTTGTGATTAATAGATAATAATCATACTTGATTATTGATTAATGATTATCATATGATGCGTATTTTGTCAAGATTTATTATACGTGACACTAAAAAGCTAGTATTCAAAAACTAGAGCCTGAGTTTTGAAATTCACACAAAATATTTCTTAGACATTTTTGAGGTTCCTTACTGTTTTTAGTTAAAATCGAACCAAGGCTACGAACAGTTGCTATCTATACTAGTTTTTTGAACCAATATGAATATTTTGAAAACTAATAAAACTGTGAATATGAAAGTTACACTCCGTAATTTATATAATAGATCATGTACTTTCAAAATTTCATGGTTTCATTTTCAGGAAGCTGACATACAAGTCTTTAAATATTTCTTATATATCTTCATAACTATTTATACTACAAAATTGAATTTGAAACTAGTAGATAAAGTCATATGAAAAGGTCGTTTGCAAATTTTGAGATTTCAGGTGGCAAAGCTTAGTGAAGCACCTTAAGAGATTGCTGGAACCAGAGTGTATATCTTTGCAACTAATAATTCTAGATGGTTAAAAATTAAAGTTCGTATGTATTATAAGATAAGCTATTTTTCGAAGCTTAAAAAGTTTTGGCCGCATTTTCGAGAAGCTGCCTTACAAAATTGTCAATTCGATAACTGTGAATCTAATGAAGCTACGATGTTAGAATTAAAAATGGGCAAGTAAAGTAATAGGGCAAGTTTCTTGGCAAATTAGGACATTATTCGGAAAAAAACTTTTAGGGTGGACTTAATTTTTTTTTGTTTTTATTTTTTTTGTTTTTATGTCCTATTTGGAAAAGTAGGGGATTACTCGAACCAACTTTTAGGATGGGCCAAAATTGTTTTTTAGTATTTTATTTTTTTAACAGAATGTCCTAAGGGAATTATTTAATGATTTATTTTATTTTAAACGTCATAGTGAGAATGCACGTGCACTTATATAAAAATTGACAAGGGCAACTATAATCTTCCCCGTTCTTTAAAGAAGTTTGTGTTACAGACGCATAAATTGAACTTATGATCTTATGTTTATAAATTACAAACTTTTAAAATATAATTAAAAGAACAAGATAAACTTTGAATTTTCTTAATTTTATTTATAAAAAAAAAAACTTAAATCAATATTAAAGTAAAAATGTGTACATTTTAAGATTTCTTTTAAATATTCTAAATTTTAATCTAATATTCTTCATGTGGGTATATTCTAAATGCTTCCTCAGTTTATGTAAGTTTCATATTATGAATATCAAATAGATATAAACGTTTGTGCATATATAATAATATATATATATATATACAGATTTATTTCTATAATTTAAAAATTTTCATAAATTCTAAGAAAATATATTTTTTTAATTCCCTGTAGGTGTTCGTTATTTCAATATTTTATTATAATTTTTCTTTATAAAACTTTTTTTTTCGTGTGTACAATAAAATGAACATTTTCCAAAAAAAGTTTTATGTAAATTTATTTTTGGAAATTTTTACTAAAATTTTTACTACCAATTTAAAATATAGATACTTTTTTTCAAATTCAAATTAATATTTTTTAAAATTATTTTAAGATTTTTGATTAAAATAATCTTTTTTTTAACATTAAATACTATTAAACTTATTTTGTAATTATTTTATTTATATTTGTAAGAAGTTTTATGTGTTCATGTGTAGGTTTTAAGAAGTGTTAGTATAGAACTACTTATAAATAAGATATTTAATTTCATATGACATTTTAATTTATCAATTTTTGATACACGTAACAGGATTCTTGGAAGTTATTCGGGTTTTAAGCTGAAATTATAAAGTGAAAAACTGAAGATTTACGCACTAATTGAAAATTACCGTTATTACAAAAAAAAACTAATTTAAATAAACTGTAAAAACCCACAATGAAACTGTCAAAGTATATAAATATTTAAGATTATTTTGAAAGTTTATGGGAACATTAACCGAACAATATTAGAATCGTCATTCGGAGTTATTTTACAGTTATTTATTTGAAGAGTTTACGAATCGAAACTATTTAGCACTAATTTGATTGTTTAATTTCGAAATATTTTAACTAATTAAAATACCTTCAACCTAAGCCTAATTGCTTAATATGACCGAGTCGTAGTGAGTAAAGCTAGAATTTTTCAAATGAAGGTTGTTTCGGGTTCAAACCCCAACTAGATCAAATGTAATAAAAAAATATCATTAATAATGTTATAAGTACAGCATCCTGCACTTTAATAAATAATGCACAAAATTTACCATTGAATCTATTCATTATCTTGTACAATAGCTACAGCCGAGTAATTAATGGCTTCTTCTATGGCGCTACAGTCTATTATCGAACCTCTAACTTGAATTAAATAACTTGATGAATGTCCAATACTCTTATACAAGTGCGAACGGAATAAAATGTCTGACAAAATAAACTGGAGGCTAAAAATATATATTTTCAAACCTAATATCAACATTATTGATAGATTAGGAGCTTGTTTTTCCTTCATAATTTCTTAACAAACTTAATATCTATCTGATCTGACTATCTTGGACATCATCAACGGGAACTGTGAAAACTAAGGTCTAAAACCTGCAAAAAACTATTATTAATTTTTGATTAATTTCAATGATAACAATATATAACATTATCATTAATAAGGTCGCAGACAAGAGCTTTTATAAAAATAGGATGCCAGATAATAAACACCAGATAAAAATTTCAAAAAGAAATATTTTTAAGGTATGAGAAAGCATAGGGTCACGATAATAGTACCCTGTACTTTAAGAGTGAAGATAAGAGTTTATAATTCACTTTTATAATTAAATCTTTATAAAGTAATTTGCAGATTGAAATTATTTGGGCATTGTAACTATACTTTATTATGAAATGATAATATTACCCATTTATTAGAATTACTCAAAAGTTTAAAATCTCAAAGTCTATAAACGGTACATAGCTTTGTGTAAGTAAATAATTCAAAAGTCATACCAAAAAAAATGGGCACAAGTCGTATAGAAGTTTATTAAAGTATAGGCACTTTTTAACAACAATTTAACAATTTTCTGACAACTGATTAATTAAATTGTAAGATATAAAACTACAATTTGAATATGTGTTCTTTAAAGACTCATATGGCTACAGTACACACTCCACATACACAACTTTATATTCTAGGACTAACTAATAAACTTTATAAAAACAAAAATATTTTTACAGCACTTTTTTTATAAAAAAAAAAAAAAAAAAACAAAAAAAAAAAAATATCGAATAATTGTAATAACGGTAAAATATTTGTATATAAGATATTTTAAGATCCATTGTTTATTTTCTTTCCTTGTTCAATTTCTTCTATTGTTGTTTTTGTTTTAAAAGTTCATTATGCGTTGTAAAAACTTTCTCTTTAAAAAATTTCTTCAAAATACAAAAAAACAACAAAAACAAAAATAAAACTTAAAAGTCAAAAATTTGTTTCAAGTTTATTTTATTTTTTTTTTTTGGTAGGTTTCTTTGTTTTTTTTTTTTTTTTTTTATTTTTCATTCTTTTGTTTTACTTCTAAGAATAATACAAACATATTAAAATGTGTACATATACATATACATAATAAGATTTCATACAAATATTTATATATTATGTAAATTACTACGTGAGATAATTAAAAGTTATATTTTATCTCATTATTAATGAAAAATTTTATAAGAAACTTTTTTTTTTTGAAAAAGTTTAAACTGTTTGTTTTTCTCAAATTATCGAAGTTATTTACGAACAATTCACCTTATCCCAAGATCTTCTTCCATTTGCGTTTTTTTTTGCTGTGCATTAATCTCATCATGAAAAGTTTTTGTTTGGAAAAATGGACAGATTTAAGTCAATTACAATTATATAAAACAACAAAAAGTTATATAATATATTTAGTTAAAATATTTTAAAGAACATTATTTTGTTAACTTTAAGTATTTTAAGTGTAAAATTTAAATGTAAATTGTATGTACGTTTTTCTATGAATTTTACAGTTATTTTGTATTTTATATTGGCTATGTAATTTATTTGACGTTTCACAAAGTACCTATTCATATAATTGTACACATGTACTTACTGCATACTACTAAAATAATTAAATATCACTTGGATGGGAAAACATAGACTCAAGGATTTCAGATGGTTATAATTTTTATATATATATTTTTATATATTTTATATAATGGTTATATTTTTTTATATAACGGCTGGGTGGCACAGTGGTTAGAGTGCCGGCTTTCATGCGAAAGGCCCGTTTTCGAATTCCAGTGAAAATGAAAATACTTTTCTGGTTTTCGACTAGAATCAGCTACCATTCGTCATAGGGTTCAAATTAATGGCTTAGTCAATAATTAATAATTATATATCTTTAATAAAAACGGAGTAGCAATTTTAATATACCCGATGTCATATATGTATGCACGGGTATAAAAATACATTAATATAACAATAAAAACCAAAGGGTTTGCCACAAGTGCTAAGCACTTCTTAGAACCTGTGAATGTATTAAAATGATATAGAAATTCAAGCGGCATCTAACAAAAATGAATGTCGCTGATTAAAAATTAAAAAAATTAAAAAATAGATACGTATAATTTTTTTTTTACAAAATTCCAGTTTTGTCTTAATTTATTGCATATCTTGTAATAAAATGTGGAATTCACAATTATTATTATTATTATTATTATTATTAATATATTTGTCTAGAATGAGGTGTAACAAACGCATTCAATTAAATGTATTTTGTTGGATGTGTTCAATTATTAAAAAATAAAATATTAATGTTTTGTTGAATGTGTTTTATTTTAGAAAATAAAATATCATAAATTATCATAAGCAGGCCAAAAAAAATTTTATTAATTTTTAATAAAAAAAATAAACAAAAAAAAAATTTTTTTAGTTTATAAAAAAATTTATTTCAGTTTTAAAAATCACAGAAGATTTTTGGGAAAATTTAAATAAATAGTAAAACATTTTGTATTTAAAATCGAGACTATGGTTTACAGGATTATTCCTGTTTTAAGTCTTTTTAATTTTAGTGAAATACTGAATTATTAACAGTATAGGCCAAATATGCGCGCTTTGGTGCTCTGCTTGCTTTGCTTTGAAAAGCAAATATACCAAGCAAAGCAAACAAAGCATTTTCAAATTTTCCCTAACTTTTTTTTCGATTTCACAGGTACTTAAAAAAATAAAATTTTTGTTTATATTTTATCATTTATTATTATTATTAATATATTTGTCTAGAATGAGGTGTAACAAACGCATTCAATTAAATGTGTTTTGTTGGATGTGTTCAATTATTAAAAAATAAAATATTAATGTTTTGTTGAATGTGTTTTATTTTAGAAAATAAAATATCATAAATTATCATAAGCAGGCCAAAAAATATTTTATTAATTTTTAATAAAAAAAATAAACAAAAAAAAAATTTTTTTAGTTTATAAAAAAATTTATTTCAGTTTTAAAAATCACAGAAGATTTTTGGGAAAATTTAAATAAATAGTAAAACATTTTGTATTTAAAATCGAGACTATGATTTACAGGATTATTCCTGTTTTAAGTCTTTTTAATTTTAGTGAAATACTGAATTATTAACAGTATAGGCCAAATATGCGCGCTTTGGTGCTCTGCTTGCTTTGCTTTGAAAAGCAAATATACCAAGCAAAGCAAACAAAGCATTTTCAAATTTTCCCTAACTTTTTTTTCGATTTCACAGGTACTTAAAAAAATAAAATTTTTGTTTATATTTTATCATTTATTATTAATATATTTGTCTAGGATGAGGTGTAACAAACGCATTCAATTAAATGTTTTTTGTTGGATGTGTTTTATTTTAGAAAATAAAAATACAAACTAAATAGAAAATAAACAAAATGTTATCATATTATTATTCATTACATGGTGCAGTGGTTAAGGCAGTAAGCTTTTAATAGAAATTTGTGGGTTCAAATCCATCTTGGGGCAAAACGTTTTTTTATTTTTTTTTAATTCTATAAAAAAATTTACAGAAAACTCGCATTTATTATTTTAATAATTATTAATTTCTTTTTTTTTGTTATTATTTTTATTTTAAAATTCAAAAATGTGTTACAAAACAATACATATGCTAGGTATATATACAATAATTTTAAATTATTTGGCATATACGTAAAAATCAAATAATATGATGGTTTAATTTTTTTGACTAGGTATTTTTTTTTGTTTTTTTCTTTTTGATTCTTCGTAGGTACGCACTATTTACTGGTATATAAACAATTTGATTATATATATGTAACAAGTTAATATTTCAATTCTGTTACCAAAAATTTTATAAATAGAAATACATTGAAACTAAATGCAAAAAATTTTATATATAGAAATACATTGAAACTAAAAACAGAACACCTCACCTCACCAACATTTATACATATTTTTTGAATTTATATAATATTTTCAAACTTAATAACTAAATAGAAACTGAATACAAAACAAAAAAATGTTAGCAGATTATTAATCATTGTATGGTACAGTGGTTAGGGCGCTAGACTTTTAAAAAAAAGATCCCGGTTCAAATCCATATTACGGGAAAGCTATTTTATTTTTGAATTCGTCTTTTTTTTTTCATCATTCTTTTTGTAACAAAATCCTTTTATATAAGAAATTTTAATTTATTCATTTATTCATATTTTATGTACAATAATTTTAATTTTTTTGTTTTATTATTTGCCACACGAAAAAATCAAATATCGTATTAATTTTTTCTTTTTGATTCTATTTAGGTACGCATTATTTACATAAACAATTTGATTATATTTAAAAAGTATTTAAATTCTTATGACAAAAATTTTATATAATATAGAAATACATTGAAACTATATGCAAAAAAAAAAAAAACAATTTAATATTCATTATTAAAAAATGTACACACTTCCCCTCACTTCACCTACATTTACATTTATAATTTATTTTTCTATTTAAAATTAAATACGAAAACAAGAAAACAAAAAATAAAAACGAAGCAAGAAATGTTACATCGATGGCTTAGTGGTAAGGACGTCGGCCTTTTTAAAGAAAAGTGCCGGTTCAAATCTTAGTCAGGGCATATTTATACTCGTACAAACAAAATGTTTTTTTTTTAAGTTCATCTTTTTTTTTTCTTATTTATTCTTTTTGTAATTAAATATAATAATTTTTATGTGCGAAACTCTTATTCTATAAAAAATTTTATAGAAAACTCTCATTTATTTTAATAAATATATACAATAATTTTAAATTTTTTTTTTTTATTATTTGTCATACACGTAAAAATCAAATAATATAGTATTAATTTTTTTGACTAGGAATTTTTTTTTTCTTTTTGATTCTATTTAGGTACGCACTATTTACTCTCTCTTAGATAAACAATTATTATTATTATTATTATTATTATTAATATATTTGTCTAGAATGAGGTGTAACAAACGCATTCAATTAAATGTGTTTTGTTGGATGTGTTCAATTATAAAAATATAAAATATTAATGTTTAGTTGAATGTGTTTAATTTTAGAAAATAAAATATCATAAATTATCATAAGCAGGCCAAAAAATATTTTATTAATTTTGAATAAAAAACAAAAAAAAAACAAAAAAACGAAATAAAAATATTTTTTTTTTATGAATTCAAATTATTTTAAATGTTCATGAATTAGTTCATTTAGGTTATTAAAACTCACAGAACATTTTCTGGAAATTTTATATAAATAGAAAAACATTTAGATAATAAAAATTAAGACTATGCTTCACAGAAAAATTTGTGTAGTAAGTCTTTATTATTTTCAGTGAAAATCTGAAATAATGGCGAAAGCCTAATGTACGCTTTGTTACATTGCTTGCTTTGCTTTGAAATAAACCAAGCAATGTAATCAAAGTAATTTCAAAGTTCCATCTTCCCTCTCTCATTTCTCCTTCTTTCCATTATCAATCTTTCCCTCATAATTCCTTTTAATTATTTTTTCTATTTAAAAACGGTTAGAAATGTAAAAAAAATGGTGTAGAGGTAGAGAGATACCTGAGCTCGATGCACCATAAAAGTCAAACAAAATATATTTTTTTTCAACTTAATTAGGTATAATAAAAAAAATTCAAAATAAAATTTATAACACATTACGTACATACGTACACATGTAAATAGGTACATTATTAAGCATGTTGAGTAGGTACATTATAGAATTGTGGCACAAACACTTATTTCGATGTGAATCTAAACAAAGGTTGTGAAACAAAAAAACCCACGTATAGCAACCTTTTTTAAAAATATGTATATAACAAATTAATAAATAGAGAAATAGATCATTATTGAAACAAAATAATTCTATAAAAAAAATAAAAATTAAAAATCTTTTATTAACAAACAAATTTATCGAATTTACTTTTAAAAATTAAAAATTTTAGCAACTTAAATAAAAAAAAAAAAATATATTAATTGAAATTAAAAAAAATTTCACCAATAAGGGATTTGAACTAACAACCCCAACATTTTATTCAATTCAAAAAAAACAAAACGTAGATACATATTCATCTTTAAGTTTTTAAGATACAACAAGAAATTATATGAGTCATTTTTTTTTGTGTATCTATTACAAGAATCGAAGCATAATCTGCGTAATACAAATTGTAACGTTTGCGATTTTATTTAAGAATATGGTATTGATAAACAATATATGTATATGTAGGTATATAATGAAATAAGAAATAGTTCTTAATTAGCATAAGTTTCTTTTAATTGACCTTCCGTCATTCTGTGACGGGCCAACAGCTAGTAATTAAATAAGTGTATAATAATAATGTGGTCTTAAAAGTTTTGTAATTAACTTCTAAATCCATCCCGTTTACCTATTTTTTTTTTCTTCAATTAATATATTATTTTTTATTAATATATTTGTCTAGGATGAGGTGTAACAAACGCATTCAATTAAATGTGTTTTGTTGGATGTGTTCAATTATAAATTCTCCTAAAAATATGCAAAAAAATTTGTCTAGAATGAGGTGTAACAAACGCATTCAATTAAATGTGTTTTGTTGGATGTGTTCAATTATAAAGTCTCCTAAAAATATGCAAAAAAATTATCAAAATTATTTTGATGGAAAAATTTTTTGAACAAAAAAAAAATAAAAATTCTGTGGAACACGAATGAAAGAAATTTATGTAGATTGCATAATCCTACCCACATTGCATACTTTT
>OY720443.1:4051997-4139037 GCA_963082915.1 Dolichopus griseipennis | reverse complement strand
ATAATGATCCGACAAGGGTTTGAATTCGAAACTCTTCGATTGAAAGGCCGACGTTTTAACCACTACATTATCAGTCGGATAATTCAACTAAAAAAGAATAACAAATAAAAGAACTTAAAAATAAACAAATAGTTTTTCCAAGGCGTACATCTTTGGGGAAACTCCAACGGCTAATTGTCAAATGCAATCATATATTCCCGAAAAAAAGCCTTTATCGCGTATTTCATTATTTCGTTAAGAAAAAGACATTTAGGCTTCAATCTTATTCAAAACGTACGACGTTTGAAATACACTAATACATCGTAATACATCAATGCATCTCAAAATCAATACGCATAATTTTTAATTTGTCAAAAAAATCGAAATTATTTTATTATAATGCCTTCACTTGAGAACTGTCTCCTTAGTAATTTTAAGTTGAATAAATAAACAAAAACAACTGAATAATAGCTGTGTTTCATCATGTCAAAATCAAGGTCAGTAGCAAGGTTTCGAAAAAAAACGATGTTGGTTTCTCAAATAAAAAATATTTTTTTATGAAATGTTGGTTATCTTGAAGAACCGAATATCAAATGTCAAATGTGAAGTGTAAAAATATTGATTTTATTTATATCAAAACTATGTCTGGACGAACTTTTTGCAATTAATGTAAATATTTTTATACAGATCACAGACCCTGACCCACATATATATATATGGGGGTTATGTAATGTTTGTTTTTACGTAATCTTTATCCTCAATTAAATGAAAAAAAAACAAAGTTATTAATTGAATAGGTTTTATATTAACCAAATTTTTTTTCATAGAATTTATTTATTTTTTTTTAATAATAAATAAAGTATTGTATGTACAAATCACCCTAGCAACATAGGAAACAAACAATAACGAAATTTTTTTTTCGCTTCGGTTTTCGCTTCAATTTTTTTAAATTTTAAAAACGTTGTACGTCGCGTATTTCATGTGCTCTCATATTTACATGCGTTTAAAATTATTTTGACAGAAAATATACGCCATGAATTGGCATTTACGTGGAGCCTTCAAACATTAATGGAGCACGCCCTTTAATAAGAAAAGAAATTTGTTTATAAAAAATTAATAATAAGTAACATTAACTATTTTAAATTTTAAAACAAAATGGAAGCTGAATTGAGTCTCAAATTTATAATATACATAAATTTTTGATTTATTTTTGAAACTTCAAACCAATTTCAATCTTCAAAATTTTAAAATTTAACTTTTCAAAAATGAAAATGTCTAAAATAATATGGCATATAAAAGTAATTTAAGCAAATTCAGAGTTTGTAATATTGTTTTATTACTTTTTAAAAATTAATTGAAAACAAATAAAAAGTTTTTTTTTTAAATTATATTTAAATTCATGTCTAAAAGTTTAAAATATTGTCTACCTTTTTAATTATACTTCAAGGGTGTTGTTTTTCTAAAGTTATGGAGATACACTGTAATGTAATAAATTTTTACAAACATTATAATGCGTATAATAAAATTTTTTATCAATGTATTGTTTATGTATTTTCTCTGTTTCGCCCTTTCTTTTTGTTACAACTTCTGAATTATCTTATTTTGTGAATTAAATTTTGCTAAAGAATACATTAACATTATGCCAAATGTTTAACTTTTTTAACACATTTTTAAAAGATTTTGCAAAAATTTGCCTATTAGTTTCATTCTGTCCGTCCATTCGTCTATCTGTTTGTCTGTATGTTTACAAAAACTTTTACAACGTTTAAAATATAAAGAAAAGAAATTTTAACTATGGGTGTATGGCAAAACAAATAATTTCATGGAAGAATAATTTCATGGCAGTCCCCCAAAAGACCTTAATTTAAATTATTATAACAAGAGTTGTTTTAAGGTTTATTTTCATTCTGAAAACTGTAAAAGACAGCAGCTTTTATAAGCTTTATAAATTTTTGAAACGCAAATTCATATAGGGTTACCATACCGTACTAAAATTCATCGTTATGCAAAACTAAATTTTTGGCCCCAAATATCTTCTGAGCGGCTCAAGCTAGAAACTTGAAATTTTGGGAGAAGTTAGATTCTAAGAAATTAGTAGGAGTAGGTTAAGAAAATTTTTGTAAGGCCCCCTAGTCACGCTATTTTTAAGTACCTGTAACTTAAATACCCGTCTCAATTTTTTTTTAGTAATATACAAAATTTAAAGCTCCAACATTATATTTTAACATGTGCTTAAGATTTTCCTTAAATCTCAAGAGAGAAGTGGGGTTAGATCCTCAAAAATAACCAAAAGCTTGCTTATCACCAGTATATTATATTCCCAAAATTAAACTCAGTATGAAACACTATATAATTTTGAACATGTGCTTTTTTGAAACCCGTTTTTTCTTATCACTTGTTTTTTCAAGTTCTGAATTGTTTAAAATTAGAAAACACTTAAAACACAACATCTTTTCTTTTCAGCATAATGAAAATTTTTACATTTTACAACCTTCGCATTTTTTTTTTTTTAAACACGTACATTTTAAATTGCACTTAACGACACAAGTCTGACTAATATTTTTACCAAAAGTCTGTTTATGGTAATTGAAATAGGCATTTAAAAATTAATTTTCTTGTAGAATTCTTAATTTAAGACAAAAGTAAAAAAAAAATCAGAAAAATTTCATTATAAAATTAAAATTTCGTTTTTTATTTTAGATTAGAAAGTGTTTTAGGCATAGTAATATAGAAATCGACTTTAATTATTTTTTATTCAATATATTTTTTTGATTTTTAGTAAACAACCAAGAAAAACTTTAGTAAATGTAAAATATTACATGTAAAAAAATGTTAAACAATCAAAAAATAAAAAATTACATGTCAACTAAATGTCAAATCTTGTGTCTTAAATCTTTTGGAATTTTTATATTATTATATAAATAATATGCAGATTCTTCAGCATTTAAATTTAAAACTTTTTTAATTTTGTTTTTAATTAAAAGAGATGAAAAGCTTTATAGCTGTTATAAGCTTTCCATGAAGAATACATATTAATAGTAATAAAGATACGAGTTCAATGTTCAGTACCATTCTGTATAATTAAGCGTTTGGGTTTGTATTGAAGATACGCTAAGTGATAAGAGAAATTATGTTAAATTAAAAAGTACTAGCTTATAAAAAAATTAAAAGAACTTTCAGTCCATTATTGTTCACCATTGATCAAAGCCATTCTCCAATATAAACACTCTTAATAAATTAATCTTATAAGAAGAAGGGTGATTATATAAGAAAGTTGTATTATGTTGAAAAATTTTAATCTCCAGGAATTCGAAGACAATCTATACGTAAAATAAAAATTATCTAATCACATGCAAAAAAAAACAAATATACACATAATTAATTTTTAATTTTAATTAAAAACAAATTTTTTAAATTTTAAATTAAATTCTTTCCTTTTTTTTATAATCTAATTAGTCGGCATTTTGAAAAAACAAAATTCAACTGAAAATAAATACATATATGTATATATATAGATTTATATATATATGCACGTTTGAATATATATATATATATATATATATATATGTAATTATTTATGACTACCTATGAATTCGCCAAGATCTTTTCAATGATATCCCACATGATCATATACAGCAAATTTTATATGAAGGGCTTTAAACGGTTTCTGGACCCAATTGGGGCGTCCTGGAAACTTGGTCTCCAAACAAAAGTTGTTAAGCTCGCAAAGACCTTTTCAATGATACCCCACATGATCATATACAGCTGATTTTATATCAAGGGCTTTAAACGCTTTCTGGACCCAAGGGGGGCGTCCTGGAACCTTGGTCCCCAAACAAAAGTTGTTAAGCTCGGCAAGACCTTTTCAATGTATTTTTGTATGTTATATCATAAAAAAATAGAAATTAAAAATTTTGTCTAAAAAATAAAAAAAAAATTTTAGGGGTGGACTACCCCTAACATTTAAGGGGATGAAAAATAGATGTTGGCCGATCATAGATACCGGATAAGCACAAAAAATTTCATCAAAATCGGTCAAGCCGTTTCGGAGGAGTATGGCAACGAAAACTGTGACACGAGAATTTTATATATTAGATAGATAGAAATGGTGATAAGTTCGTCAGTAAAAAAAATAGAATTTGTTCCGTTCTACCAAAAGTTGTTCCATTTTGTCGGAAACGCCTAAATCCTGAAAATTTTTTGTGTGTTCGGGTGTTTTGTATGTGTGTATGTATATGTGTCTCTTAACACGATCTTTCACGTAAATTTCAAACGTTTTTGGTGAAATTCAGTATAAATGCTTTATTAGTCAAAAGTTAGGTTAAGTTCGCAGACTTCGAGAAATCTCGTGTTCTAGCGGTCCGAATGAGCTCAAATTTGGTACATAGATTGATAGGTACTTTTGAATAGTAGATTTCATAAGTTGATTCTAGTATCATGGGATCTAGAGCTTCCAAGAGTTTAAGGAACGTCAAGCTCTAATAATTCAACAAAATTTCTACCGATTTTAATAAAATTTGGTGTGAATGCTTTATTTTGACAAAATAAAGAATGGCTATGCTGATGGGCCAAATAGAACCAAGGGGAAGAGAACAACTTCCACATAACCATCTTGCATTTATTTTTACGATTTATAAGTACATAAATTTACCACAAAAGTAACTTCAAGTAACTAAAAGGGGCTGGAACCAAGCAATTGCAAATTTATTTATCTCAAAAATATTTTTCCATTTTTTAGCACACTTTTTTTCTGACCTCGTTTTGACGTAAAAAAAAATTGATCTTTTGACTGACTTTTAAATATTTTCATTTTAAAGCCTAAAATTAATAGACACTTTTCTCCTTCAATATTTTTATAATCAATAATTGCTTATTTTCTTATCAAAAACTTATTTTTGAAGAATTTATTATAAAAATATTTTTCAAAAAAGAATTTAAAAAACAAAAAAACTTTGTTTTAAAGTTCTAGAAAATATTTTGATCTGGTAGATATTTTTTTTTTAAAAATTCTATATGTACTACAAGGAATCCTTCAGCTCTTCAAAAAAATTATTTTCTTTTTTTTTGAATAAAAATAAGTAGTTTTAATAGATTTAATGATGCAATTTAAATTTTAAAAAATAAACTTCAAAAATTAATAAGAATTAAATTAACTTTTAAAGTACTAAACTTTTAAAAATCAAAAAAAATTATAATTTAGTTATAATTTTATTTAAAGAACAGCCAACACTTATTTAGTTCTTATGAAGAACATCTTTTTTTTTAGAAAAATATCCAAAAGAAAATAATAAATCTGATTATTATTTAATAGAATTTTGAATGCATTCTGCAAGTCCCAGTATATATATATATATATATATATTGGGAAACAAGAGTTTTGCAAAAATGAAGTCTATTATGAAAAATGAAGAAATAACATATTTTTAAAATTTTGAGAGATTTTTACTTAAAAGTTATTTAAGTTTTCTTGAAAAAAAGAAAATATGGAAAACTTTTCAATTTTAAGACTTAGTTATAAATAAATTTTTAAAATAATAATAATAGTATTAGCCCAGATTTTACTGTAGTTCTTTGGTTATTTAAGTAAAAACATTATTAAAATTGAAGAAGCACCAATGTCTATTACAGTTACAGTTGTCTAGTAAAAACAAACTATGTAAATTAAGATGCATCTTTTTTTTACAGTGTGCAGATAAAATGCATGCAGTGTGCTTCAAAGTTCTATTAAACAAATTTAAATAATATAATTGTATTTACAATGTATTACAAAATCATACATTTCTTATGCTTCGAGTTGAAACTACGGCCTAATGGCAAAGTTGTTCGACTGTTGACATCCCATTTAAGAGCTCAACTTCGAATTTCAGTGAAAAACTTTTCCTGGTAAACGACTTAATTCAGCCACCATTTATTAATAATTTAAATAATTAAAAATACTTTAATTAAACTAATAACAAAAATAATAACAAAATATAAAATTAAATTTCTATTGAATAATATAACTCACAGATAGAGAAATACATTATAATTTATGTACAAAATTATTACAATACACAACAACGAATGGAATTGCCAGATATAAAAATTAAAATTTAAAACTTTGACACTTGTTCAAATAAAATGTTTAAGGTTTGAATTTTGTATATTAATTAAAAAAAAATTTGAACAGGTATTCAAATTACAGGTGTTAAAACTAGCTAAATTTCAATTTAAACGTGTTACAGCTCCTAAACAGGAGGCTTTCCAGTCTAAACCAGTCTATTAATTTCTGAGGATCTAAGTTCTCCCAAAATTTCAAGTTTCTAGCTTAAGTCGTTCAGAAGTTATGTGGGGCTAAAAATTTTGCCAAAATTGAGGTTTGGATAGCGGTACATTTAAGTACCTTTTGGCAACCCAATGAACTTGTTTTTTAAAATTTTATAAATCTTATAAAAACAGCTATGTTTTACCGTTTTCAGATTGAAAATAAACCTTTTAGAACTTTTCTTATAAAAATTATTAAATATAGGGTTTTTTGCTATTTTGGAGGGCTGTAGCTTCGTAACGGGTGGGGTTGAAGAAAAATCAAAATATTTATTTTTGCAATATCTACCAGTTGTGAAAATTTCTTAGTTAACTGTATTTAAAAACGAACGGATGGATGGACAGAGTGAAACTATATAAGCACATTTTTTTCAAAAATTTTTAAAAATGTGCTAAAATCTGAATTTTTAAATACAAAATGTTGCCCGTGTATCTGAATAATGTTAATTTTAAAGTGAACTTAAGTAAATAATTACACAACAGTTTTTTAAAGATAGAAAACAGCAACACTATTACAAAATTTTAATTTTCTTTTTCCTCTATTATTCTGGGCTTTATTTTATTTTTGGTTTCAAGGTTATGTTGCTCTTCGTTTTTTGCGGGGTCTCTATTTTATTTTTTTTAAATGATAGTAATAAATATTTTCTAGTAAAATAAAGTAAAAGTTTACACAAAAATGTATATTTTAAATTTGATATACAACACAGAATTAATTTCTCAGAAAAAAAATAAATTTTTAGGTTTTAGACACGTCTTGTAGTCAAACTATTGAGATATATAGACACTTCGCATAGTACTTTAATAAAATAAGTAAAACAAAACATAAATTGAAAAACTGTAATAACGTACAATTAAAAACGTTGTATGGGTACCCGCTGAATATTAAAAATAAACATTGAAAATTACATTTTTACAGTTTTCTTAAAATAAATTAGTTTTTATTTTCTGAATTCCTATTTAAATAAAAATATACATCACTCTTACATTAATCTTCTTCCTTGAATAGAGTCTTCCGTATTTTTACGTTCCCAATTTGATTGAAATCCGTGGTTCTTCCACAAGAAGGAACTTTTTTATGAAATTTTTTATCTTCAAGATTCAAAAAATTAATAAAATATTTTTTCACTATTTAAAATTTAATTTTAAACTTTTGTAGTTCAAATATTAAGCAAAAAATAACATTCACTTAGCGTTCAGTAATATTGTAGTAATATAATTTTAATATTGTAACTACTTAATAAATCGACCGCTGTACCTACAAAATCTGCAATATGAAATTTACTATTACTCAAAATTAATCATGTCTATTCTACTAAACGTTGAAACGCAAACGCGACTCACATATTGTGAAGCAAGAAAACTGAATCCGAAAATTATATTCGTTTTGTTCTGAAAAACCAACGGTTTGGAAAGCTAAAATTAATTCTTAAAATTTGACAGATTTGAAAAAAAAAATTCTGCAATATTATATCAGTTTAACTTTTAGACAATTATATTAATAACATTATAATATTTTCCTGTGAATTAATTTTTACGAGGATGTTGTGAATTAATAGTTTTATCAACCAGAATACAAAAAATAAAACACCTGCGGAGCTACCATTTGACGTTTAGCAAAGCTAAAAATTTTTGACATCTAGCTTACATTTTCAATTCCAACGTTTAGTAGAATAGACATCGAAACGTTTACTTTAATTGAAAAAACTGCACTGTGATTAGAAATCTTTTACAGTCAACAAAAGTGTATTCTATATGAAATCTATTATAGAAATTTTATAGAATTAATTATAGAAAATTACTTTTAATTTTTTAGGTCAGGTGAACTCATGTTTTAAATTTTTTTTCACTCTTTAGGGAGGCATCTACTCTACTCTACTACTTAAACTTATATATTCTTATTACACGAATTTTTCAAATTTCATTGTATATTATCGATAAATCAATGCAAATCTCACCTCGAAATTTGCTCTTCGAAATTAGAAAATTAATTCGAAATCCAAGAAAAATTAAACCTAAGGATCCAAAATATTTCAACAAAGTAACATGTATCTAGCAATCTCATCTAAAAAGGAAACTTTTGGATATATTCAAGAAATAAGTCTACCGGTCCAAGAGATCGTTAAGTGCTTATATAATAATGTTTTTTAAAACAATTGATTTTTTTTCTTTAAAAATTCATAGGGTTGTAACAGTAGTCGAAATAACGGGAAGCGTAGCGAAAGTTTGTAAAATATCATATTTTCAAAATCTTATTTTGTAAAATCTCATTTTTTCGAAAATTATATTTTGCAAAAATCTTGATTATTTTTTCAAAATCTTATTTTTTTATCAAAAACATGTTTTTTTTTGCAAAAATTCCATTTGGTAAGAGAAAAACTGGTTTTAACAAAAAAATTTAAAAAATATATACATTAATACGCTAATTGTGAATTAAATCTGAAATATTAAAAACCCGAAAAAAAATTTAAAATTTAAGTTTTATGAAAAACACCGAATGTTGCAAAATCCTGAAAAAAAACTGAAAACCACAAAGTCGAATTTAATTATTTTGAATTAATCATAAAATTATAAAACAGGATTTTAGAGTTGAATTTATTAGAACATATACCTACGTTTTATAGAATATGTATATAGAAAATTCTAAATTAGGTGGGTTCTTATAGTTAGATTTTTTTGTCGGGATTTTAATTTCAAAATTTTTTTTCCAATATTTTATACTCTCCAGACGTTTTTTTTAAATTTCCTTTTTTTTTGGGATTGTAAAAAAATGAAGCAGAATGTTGGGGATTATGGTGAAATAAGATTATGAAAAAATGAGATTTTGTAAAATAAGATAAAAAGTGGATTCCTCGTCACTTAATTATTCTCGTCAAATAATTTGAGTTCCTTTCGAATACTGAGTACCGAAAAACGGGAATTTTTAAAAACTTGTTAAACCCTAAGGTACTTTATTTTTTGATTTTAGTGATAACGTAATACCAAAAATAACGTAATAAAAATTTAATTCAGATAAAGTTTTGAAACGATATTTTAAATATTGTTCCGGAACTTTTCATTTTTATTTTGTTCGTTTTGGACCTCTGGTTTGAGTATAACTGTTTATAAAAACTACGCCCTCATTTGATTTCTAAAAAAAAATGTTCATATAACATATAATTCATATATAGGGTTGTAAAAAGCTCAAATTTCAACTCAACTCATCGCTCATCTCAAAATTTGAGTTATCTCCGGAACTTTTCCTTTTATTTTGTGTGTTCTGAATCTCTGGTCTGAGTATAACGGTTTATAAAAACCTACTCCTGATTTCTATAAAAAACTGTTCATGTAGCATATATTTCTTATATAGGGTTGTAAAAAGTTTAAATTTCAACTCAACTCATCGCTCAACTCAGAACTTGATGTCTAACTCAACTCATCGAACTTAATGTCTAACCTAATGTTTATAGTTCAACTATGAGCTATCTGAAGTTTGAGTCAGCCCAAAATTTTAGCTTATACGTATAGCTCAAACTATGAGCTCACTCAGCTTTTGAGTTAAAACGTATAAGTCAAACTATGAACTAGCTTAACATTTGAGTTGAGCTTTGCATTTGAGTTCGCTTCTTTACTACCCTATCATATAGGTTTCTTTAAATTTTTCAAAACTTACTAAAATTAAGATTTAACTATAAATATTAGTTTTTCAATTAATTTTCCAATTAAATTTTTAATTTTTACAGTTGCATTTTCATAAATTGTAAAATTTTCAGCAATAGTATAATGGAATAAAAAAATTTTTTCAAAATATTGCTCTTAATATTATTTTTAATTTGATCTTCGTGCAGAAAATCAACAATTCAAAAACACCTGTTTCCAATGGGTTTGTTTACCCAGTAATAATAATAACAACAACAACAACAATCAACTTATTTTATACCTTATTTTATTGTACATTTCTCATTTATAAACACACACGTTTACACTTTAAAATTTTTTTATTGTGATTTAATTTTCTTTCACTTTTTTTTTTAAACGGTTTTTATTTACCGTTTTTTCTTGTTTTTTTTTTGCGTTTTGGTTTTTGCGTGAAAAAGAGTAAAGTGTAAAGTTAATACTGTAATTTTGTGAGACAAACATTGATTTGTTTACACTGTAGAATGTGGTCAAAAAAATTTTCCCTCAGGTAAAAATAACGGAAATGAAAAAAAAAATTAAAAAGAATTTGTGAATTGTGAAACATATGAAATAATAAAATATAATTGTAATTTATTTTTTATATTTTTTTGATTTTTTAATGGAAAGAAAACAAAAGATTAATTAAAATATAAAAACCATTATAAAACAAGTAGTAGCTATATATATATATATATATATATATATATATATATATATATATATATATATACATATAAATAAATTACATGTGCAAATGTTCAGGCACAATGCAGTTCTATATAATATATATACATGCATTTTAACATTATATTGACATGTGTGAAATGAACCCTATATTTCTAGTGTCTACAATAGTTGTGTGCAATTAATTTCTTGTGTTAAGTACGTAAAGTATAAGTGCGTGTGTCTCAATAGTGTCTTTAAAGTGCCTCTTAAGGAAAAACGTCTATGTTACAGATACGTTACATACCACTATAAAACCAATATTTTGTTAAAATTATTTCTGATTTGAAAATAATGAATGAATTATTTTTGAAATTAATTAACACAATTATTCTATTTAAAAGAATAAAATAAATTATCTAATGGTTTTTGAAATAATTGCATTTAGAATAAATTAGAATAAGTTTATCACAATTATAGAATGTTAATTCATATGAATAGTAATTGTATTTTTCACACTGGTACACGATTGCTTCTCTGGCAGCTGTCAAAAGTTAAAGCCGTTTAATCTACTTTTAAACAGTTATATTATTAAAATTTATACAATTATTCCGTTGCTACTCAGAAATTTATTTTGTTTATATTATATATTTGTATATTCCAAATTATATTTGCTCGCCATGGAGATTTGTAAAATCTCCATTTATAATGATTTTTCAATCATTTTTTTTCAATTAAAAAAATTCATGAACCGTACAGGAACCGAACCCGCACCCCGTCGTTTAGTATGCCAATTGCTAAGAAACTGAAAACTTTGAATACCTAATAGCGGAACCAGAGGATCCTTCAAAAAATCGTTAAAAACTTTCAGTTAGAAAATAGACAAGTATGGAGAAATGCCCGTCTAAGATTAAGTACAGCTGAAGAAAATTATAAACTTAAAATTTTTAGACGCTTTACTTTACACGTGTGTACATTTATAAAAGATGACTATTAACTCTAGAGCTTAAATGTTATCAAAATGAGAACATGTTTTTACTTCAAATGTTAAAGTTAAACTGGAATTAAAAGTCATAAGTATTAGAAGTTATATGGTACATATGATATTTATAAGCATCTCAATCTCTTATAACCAAGTTTAAGTAAAGCTCAAGAGTAATTTTAGCTAGAGCTCTAAAATTTCGAAAAAATCAGCGAGTACTTTCAGTACTTCCAATATATTTGAACTATGGATTCCTTTTCCTTTCAGTGGTTCCAAGACATTTGAACTATGAATTTATTTATTATAATAATTTATTTAAATCTTTTAATTTCTAATTTAATTTTCCTTGTAATTTATTCGTCTACATTTTAAAATATATTCAAAACTTCAATTATAATATTATATAGGTACTCTATAACTCTGTTTTACCTTTGGGAGACACTAATTACTATTTATCATGAACAGAAATTATAATTTCAAATGAACATAATTTTGCAATCAAAGAAAAGAATTCCTGAATTTAATTTAAATTTTAATTTAATTTTAAGTTAATCTTTTCTTTTGTAATTATTCCAAAATATAACAAAATAATTTTATTTTTCTTAAGTATTCATTTAAGTAGAAGTCACTCATTTTTTATGTAAATTTTGTTCATTATATAATTAGTTTAACTACTAATAATAAATATTCATTAAAATTGAATTAAGTACTACTCACTAAGGTCAGTGTTCCAAAAAAATTTTTTTACCTTGTTAAGAATTAAATCAATCTTTTAAAGTAACACTAATTTGACGCTTTTTGAAAAAACGTTCAAAGTTTTTAAGAAGAAGGACGATCACAAAATGTCTGAATGTTTACATAATTTTTCTGTCAAAAAAGGCATAGTTTCATAAAACACACTACAATCCAATTTTTCTAATTATTTACTGTTGGAAATATTCCAAATTATTTACTGTTAAAAGGTAATATTATCAGCCGCTATATATATTAACGCGGTAGGTATTGTTTTCGCATCAAATTTTGGAACATTAAATTTTTACAAAAATACATTACTCCAGTGCGCAAAAATCGTGATGTCTGTCCGTGCAAATATCTGTCTGTGCATATGTGTAAGTTGCTGAACAGAATGTTTTCAAATTTTAAATATATTAAAGTTTTGTTGTTACTATCTTAAATTTGTAAGCCTTGAGAGAAAATCGAACCAAGATGCACTTCTTTAGATTAATTTTTGAGTTTTTTGCGCATATTTGTGAATATAAAAAAATAGTATTAAAAACTTTATTAAATAAAAGTTGTTACGCAAAAAAAGGACATTTTCAAATTGTGCCTAGAAAGTATTTTTGATTCGACAAACTTTAGAGTCTGCTTAATTAAAATTAAAAAACATTTTGTGGATTTTTTCTAAGTCTAAATTTTATTCATATTTTATTTTTATATTATTTGCATGTCAATTGTCGTTACTCTTAAAATTTGCTTTTATTGATGACACATTGCAAAATTCAGACTGGAAAAACAAAATGTCAGTCTAACTGATAGATAATAAATTTTTTTTATGACCCTTTAAAAAATTTTCTTAGAAATTATTAACACAATAACGAGTTACTTAACAAATGATTACGTATTTAAGTTAAAAAAATTTTAAATAAAATTTCACATTTCGCCCATCCTGTAATAGCAGTTGGTTCTATAATAAACACAGCATATTTTTTTTTAATATAGAAAATTACTATGAGAGAAACTTCAGCCATTTAATAAAGTCCAATGCAGTCATAGAATAAAAAATCATTTTAAAAATTCCCAAATATTCAAATTTTACTAATATGTCATGTATTAATATTCACAAAAACTGATTAAATTAATCAAAAACGAATTTCAAATATAATTTTCCTATAATATGAGCCACTGCGTATTTAATACTATTTTTAGTTGTTTTTTAATTTAGAATCCCATTTATTCAACTGAAAAAAAAGAGGGAATATTAAATTTTAATATTAGTTTTGACATAATAATAAGTAACTACACAAGTATCTAATTTTTTTTTTTGAATTTTATCATTTGCTGATTCATATTCTCTCTGTATTTTTGTTTTTTTTAAAATCATTCAGCGAGCTGAGCAGCAGATTATGATACCACTTTTACTAATATGATACCACAGAATTTTTTTAATCCCTAAAATACTGTACCTAACATTTTAAATGTAAAATATGAAATGATATTATAAAAATATGCAAAAATATAGGCAACTAGGTACCTATCATTACAATTTTCTAAAAAAATACTAAATTACAAAACTAAAATTAATATTAGGAAATTTATATTAAAAAGTTGAAATTGCCAATTCATGTAAAGGATTTTATTATCCCGGTATTTTGATGAAATATTATTTTGAGTATAATAACATAATCATGTCATTCCAAAAGATTTTATAATTTTAATTTTAATTCAATCACAGTATGATTATACTTTAATGATTTCATTTAAGTAGTAACTAAAAATTTTTAATTAAAATCAAAAAAAAACGAGGGAAAGTGTGGTAGAGTATACTGTGTCAACTCTGGGATACCCGTATGACTGTTATATAAACATTATAATTTCAAACATTCCAGCTTTATTAGATGTAGTGTAATGCTCATGTAAAAGAAGGAGTTGTATGGCATGTACTCGAACCCTCTGCAGTAGACCAACCAAATTTTGCAGTAACTTTGGCTATTTCACTAAACTATTTTTGGCAAAATTTCAGACATCCAACTTCAATAGGTATAGAGCAATGCTCATATAAACTAAGAAGTCGTATGTCAGCTACCCGAACCAATGGACCAAAATGGCTGGATTTAAATAGCGATGATGGCTATTGCGAAAATTTCAAGATCCTAGCTCCTTTAGTTTTTGAGTTATCGTGGTGACGGACGGACATACATAGCCAAATCGATTTATTTTTCGATTCTGACCCGATTTGAGTCTATATCTACCCCCCCTCCTTCTCTACCTCACAAACGTAATGGCAAATTTATTATACCCTTTGACTATTTAGTCATACGGGTATAAAGAATTGATTAAAGAAAATTATAATTAGGAAATTTTATATTTTTATGTAAAAACAATTACTACAAAGGCTGCGTAATTATTAGTAGTAATTTAGATGTATACATTTAAATTCCATTATTCCATAACATGCATCTAGTAGTCTACAAATAATTAAACTGCCAAGGCAAGGAGCTTTGTAACAAACATAGTAGAATTATTAGCCTACACAGTAGGATCTTAATAATTGATATTCATGTATTTAGTGGTTTTTCGATTTTCGGTTACTCATATGAAAAGATCGACCTTTCGTGTCTCAACCAGGTGAATAAGAATGTATATACCACTAGGTCAATCGAGCCCGTGTTAGTCAGTAAAAAGTGTTGAACAATCACACTGTCCTTTATTACATTATTGAAAAATGTCAACAAGGTAAAGTTACGGTTGTTCAGCAGGAACCGTATTCGGATCTCAACCAATAATAATATGGAACCTTTAAATTTTTGCACAGATATATAATTGAAATTCTATGACTCTAGTTTTACTAGTTTCTGACTTATTGGGGGAAAGGACTGACAATTACACAATGCTTCAAAGACTCAGAATTCAATTCTAAAGAATAATATATATACTTTTCCATGTAATTTTAATAATATAATATAAATATAGTATACAATCCGTGAACTATTGTTAAATACGGGTTTAATGAGAGCTAATATTGAAAAGAGAATCGATGTGTAAATTTTTTGCTTTATCATAACATATTTTGACAATCCAAAAAAATCTAAAATTAGAAATTATACGGGATGTCATTTGGTGTTTATTGCAAACTACATTGTCAAATAACTGCTTTCGTCATTCATCAAACGCAACCCCCTTTTCCAGTTAAAGTGGATAAGTTAGTATCCTATTTGAAATAGCATAAGAATAAAACGAACGGTCCTTCAATAACTAAAAGGGCTTCATTCTTACTTTTTAGTGAATCTGTTCTAAATTGTATTGGAAAAGATTAAGAACTTAAAATAACTTTTTCTTGCAAAGGTAACAGCAAATCTAGGCTCCCTATTATTGTAAGAATTCTGTAAAACAACATAGTCTTGTTACCAGAATGGTGAAACAGTCACGTAAATTGATTATGGAGTAAAGGCCACTTTAAATTTTAGAATTCTCTAAAACCACCCACTGTAATAGCCAAAACGGTGGAGCAATCATTCCAAGTTGCTTTCGCACTATTAAGTCTAAGGACAAATAATAGAAAAGAAAGTTGCTTAGAAAAAAATTATTCAATATCATCCATATACAGTCTATAGTCGATAGTATCCACACTATTGCAAGCGACATTTATTTTCGACATTTGACAGCACTACTACATGACAGTAATATCAATTCTAATAACTGTCAGCAAAACGTGATATTTACATATGTGATTAAAATCTGACAAGTTTATGAAACTTTCGGTGCAAAATTAATATTTTAAGAACACTATAATTATTTCTAAAATGAATTACAAAGGTTTATATAAGTACACAAACCTATACATATATGTATTTAATTTACAAATACTAATTTAAAAAAAAAAAAAATTAAATTTCTACACATTTAATAATGCAATTTTTTTAAAAGCTTTTCAAAAAAAAAACTCTACTTAAAAATAAACAAAATTTCCTAAAAAATCTTTTAATTTCATTAAAATTTTTTTGTTGTTTTTTTTTTTAATTTCTATGCACCACCTCTGAATAACTATAGTCAAATCTTTTACCAGGTGGTGTAAGTATAAAATCTACACTGTTATGCCCAACCTGTTATTAAAAAAAATTCTTTTTTTTTCTTCTACTTTATATGCTTAATACTTAAAAAAAAAACGAATATAACAGTAAAATTGTATACATACATATATATTTATATATACCTAATGTACATATAGATATATAATTTGTTAAAATATTAAGTTAAAGTATGAAAATGGGTATTTATACGGAAGAATACATTCATCTCCATAATTATAGAGTTGAAATTTTTAATAGGATTATGTGAATAAATTTTCAAAAAAATTTTCTTTTTTTTTTCTTTTTTTTTTTTGTTGTTTTTTTTTTTCCTCTGTTTGTTTTTATGTAATGAGTAGTAGAAATCCTATTACTTATGTAAATTAAAGCTTCTCATTGTAAAATATTTTTCTGGTTCATTTGGATAAGAAGATCTAATAAAAGTATCTATAATAGTATCTGCCATCTACATACCAAAAAATAAAACTTAAAATACCGAAACCACTTTTGAAAATAAAATTTTTATCTAGACTATGGTGAAAAGTAGAAAATATGAGAAGTATTCTTTTGATTTAATTTTAAAATCTTATTTAACAAATTTGTATATAACAATTTATATAATAAGATTTGAATGCAAAAGGTGCTCAACTAAACAACACACTTTAAAATATATTGTATAATTTTTCAACCAAAGAATTTTATTTAAATTTTATCATTGTGAATATATATAATATATATATATATGGAATAGTGAATAATAACCATTCAATATGGTGGTCAATTTTTGTTGCTCTTGCATTTAATTGTCATAAAATTTATGATTTATAGTTTGGAATAAATCTGAAATGTGACGCGCTTTAAACAATGACATTTCAGTTATTCACAACGTATATTTTGATCTAAATTAACTTAGATTATAAACGTCATCCAGCCAGCCGATGACTAACTGGTTGTGGCACTGGCCTTTCATGTGAATGGTCTCGGGTTCGATCCCTGGTTGGGTAAGCTCATTAAAAAAAATAGTATATAGCAACTTATGAAACTATATAAAAATGACTTATAATTAAATATCTAATAGTCTAAAAATAAAAAATTAATAATTAATAAAAACAAATAAAATATAAAATATTACCTGCAATCGTGTTCCCGAAATAACCTATAGATTAATAGTAAATAAAAAAATTAACTTTACTATATAAGCACCCGTCAAATTAACACCATTGACACATGCATATGCGACATGACATTACCCAACAAAACATCTATTCTGTACGTCAAGAGATATGGGTATGCAAAATCTAAGTGATACCTTGCGGGAAATCTAGGAAAACACATCTTGCGGATTAAATTTGGCGTCGTCTTTTACACAAGGCGTGATATTGAAAATCATGTGGAATAGCTACAGTAGACCAATCATCTAGCTTATTGAACAAAACGATTAACGAAACGGAAACAAAGCCTCGGATATAGAAGCTTTGTGTTAGCCCTATACTGCTCCAGGGGATAAAACAGGAAAACAAAAATAAATGTTATCATTATAAGAAATTTAACCTTGTAGGTTTATAAAATCCAACTATAATTTGGTGGAATTTGTCACGCAAATGTAAATTTTAAATTCATTATAATGTTTAAAATAAAGTTACAAATCGATGAGTTACAAATGGAGGAGTGATTTTATATTACCCGTGCCCTTAGTTTCTTGTTCCTTAGTTCCTATTATGGCTAATTTCCTCATATACTTAAAAACCCTATCAACATATGATTGTTTATAACTGTCTCTTATCTTTTTCGAATCTTCCTTTACTGATGATTATGTATAACTGTCCATATTTTTCTGCAGTACATTTCACATATTCATCATTATTTTGACAATGTATATATGAAAACGAGTCCGTACATATTGACAAAGATTGCATATCTAGTTAACAAACTCTTGAAACTTAACTAAAGGTTGAAGTAGTTTAAGTAAAAATTAGTATACTCGAGCTCTCTTCTGCTGCTTATCCACCTTACTTTAGTGATTATAATATTATAAGGTCTTAAATTCCATTTTAAACCTCTTCCTAAGAGATTATTAATATCGAAATATAAAAAGAATGTTTTATATTTTAGAGTCTTCAGTTTGGAACGTTTTTATTATTTAAAGAAGAGTTTTTGAGGCACAAGTCAAATTAAAAAACTTCATGCATTTTTAAAAAATACCATAATTTAGAATTTTTACAAAATAATTCTAAAAAAAATACCTTGGATTTTTTATTAAAAATTGCATTTCCAATTCCATTATACCTTGAAAATTGATCTGCATTTACTCTTAATCTGACTTCAATTACAATGAACCGCGACAACGATTAATATCTATTAGTTGCACCTAAAAATTGTTATTTATTTAATTGACTTTTAAAAAATTAACACTTTTTTTTATTTATTTTACTTTTACAAGTTTATTCACAAATATTGCATACTTCATGGGGCTGTTTAGGTCCAGTATGAAAAAGACTATTTAATATTTGACGAGTGCGATAGATGCTCTATTAATTTTTTTAATTTTTTAAAATGTCGTGAGCCAACTTATAGATATTTGTCTACATCCCGATTATAGAATCAGTTAACTGAAGTTTAAGAAAACAATGTACACACATTTTGAGGGGATATTACTCAAATTTTTCACTTTTTCAACTACATAATCTCTATTATCTGTATTTGCAAATTAGATATCTCTGGCTCTAGGTGACACTTGATGTTTTTTATTTACCCGCTAAAACAAAATATATAAAAAAGTCGCTATTACTTTAATGATAGAAATACAAATTTAGTTTCCATTGCTTCACATTATTATTCGCTTCGTTAAACACTAGACAAGAAGAAAAGAATATTTTAATACAAAAATAAAAAAAAACACTATAACATAAAATGCATTTCTTCCTTGGTTTTATTTACATTTGCATTAAACTTGTGGTAAACCATTGAAAACAAAATTCAAATTCTTAAGTAAGTTGTGTAACAAGATTTGAATTGAAATGTTTCCGTTAATATTCCTTTCTCCAATTTCCCTACAGTTTATCTACTAACTGATTTATAGTTATTTTATTTAATTTAAACCCAAGTTTCCAACTTTTTATTCAACTATTTAATTTAACTTGAATTTATTCGTTTAAATTTTGAAAAATAATATAATGTAACTATTTTGTCAGTGCAACTTAAGGAATCAGTAAGGCTAACGTAAGTTAGAAATCAGTCAGATAGACGGAAAATGTAAAACGAATAAGTTTTTGCTGAAAGACTGACTTTAAGGGTTATTAATTCAGCTCATTCAATTTTTTCAGCTTTTTATCTAATAAAAATTGGGATTATGAAGGCGACATGACAAAAATCCTGGAATCCAAAGTTAACCAGCAAGTCATAAATCCAAGACAGAGTTTTGACCTCGGGAATCTTATCATAATGTCCATTACGACTATCTTTACCCAAAAGCTGTATGAATGAATTGGAAGAACAAATTTAAACAATTCGAAATATACTGATGGAAAACTATTCACAGTATAGAAGTCAAAGGATATTGTGAATAGACTGGTTTTTAAACGAATCGACTCCGTTTTTTCAGTTCTTTGACCCGTTTCAGCACAACAGTAAAGTTAGGACTTAAACCCTAGAACAAATGCGACTTTCGGCAAAAGGAATTCGCGGTAGAAACGAAATTATTGTATATGCAGTTCATTTTGGCAAAAACTTTTTTTAAGATATTAATACATTTAAAACGATTCCCAAAAAGCCAATGCCACCAATTCGAAGATCATAAAACACAACTTCTTAAAACTCTTTTATAAGATATTTTTCATAATTTATACAAGTTATTTAACCTCACGAAATTTTCTTTATAAAATAGAAAGTCCGAACCCAATTTGGTACAAGCAAATTTGACAAATTATTTTGATTTATACATGGATAGACTCCAGTTTGTATTCCTTGTAATTATGCAAGGTTTAAAGCTATTGAATATAATTTTATAATCTCCTATAAAATCGGCCACAAAGCAGACTTCTAAAAGAATTGAAGCTGGTTATTGCTGAACCGCTTTTATAAGGTTCATCTCTGTTTCTACTCCTTTTCTAATTACTATTTAGAAATCATCATTTGTAATTCAGATTAGTCAATTTTAATTCAGAATGCCTTAACTGTAATTTAGATTCATCAATTTTTATTCAGGAAGTATCAACGTAATTTAGGAAGTCACAATGGATTTTAAAAAAGAGTCAATTTAGAAATCAGTGTATTTCAATAGCCACTTGCTACATACAGTTGAAATTTTAATTGATATTTTCGGAACTAAAATTGATATTTTCTGAATTAAAATTGATATTTTCCGAATTAAAATTGATATTTTCCGAATTAAAATTGATACTTTCTGAATTTCCCTTGGAAAATGGTGTAGTCTCTTATTATGGAAAATTTATAAAATTTATTCAATATTATTTTATAATTTCCTACATATTTAATTTTAAAAAAATAAAATTTTAATAAAAAATAACACAATGAACACAATGAAACATTTATTTGTTTTTAATTAAACACATTATATTTGGCCTAATTTGGAAAATATATAATAATATTTAAAAATTTTCACACTTAAATTAAAAAATAAATAAAATTTGTAATGATTAATAATTTATTGATAATATAAAACAAAGCAAAGAGCAAATAAAAATTGCAATTAATTAAATCAAAATAAAATAAGTTTTATTTATACTAATTAATAATAAATAATAATAAAATTTTAATAATACATAATAAATTAAATTTCATAAAATTCAAAAAAAAAAAATATTTTTTTTTAATTATATTTTAATATTAATTTTTTTTATAGAATAATAAATAAATAATAATTATAATTATAGGGCAAAAGTATCAGCACTAAGTGTCATAAATTATTATGCAAAAAACAAATATTATAAAATATTTAAAGTGTATATGGCACTCCAAGCTTCTTAAAATGAGTTATCGAACTAGTTGAACTAACTTTTCGAATATGAATTTATTTTAAGGAAGAGCATCAGTTGTAAAACCCCAAAAGCACAAAAACAGTGATTTGAAAAACTAATAAATTACCTCTAAATCTATTGCGATTTATTTAACGGTTAACGGTTTCGTGAAAAAAGTCCCCATGGCAATTGAAGAAAACAAATGTCTAATATTAGAAACTATTTGCATATGAAGGAAGTCCACAAAATTTCGTAACAATTTTGATAAAAATTTTGAGGACTTTTGTGAGTCAGACTCAGTGGGTTTAATAATATAACGAGGCAAATTAAACAGGCATACATAGATGAAAGTTTAAAAGCCCCCGTAACAATTTTGTTAAAAAGTCAATTTTGAGGACTTTTTTCAGTGAGTTTAATTTAATATAATTTTTGAGTAATCCTAATGCCTTTCGAAGCAGCATATATATAGTTAACGCCTGGGTGGCACAATAGTTAAGTGCTGACTTTTCATGTGAAAGGTCCGGGTTCGAATGCCAGTGAAATAGAAAAAAACTTTTCTGATTTTTGAATAACTACCAGTCGCCATTGGGCTCAAATTAATGGCTTAATCAATAATTAATAATTATATATCTTTTATAAAAAATACATTTATATAACAATATAAATAAATAATTCAATTGAATAGTATAACTCACAGATATAGGATACCATATAACTCAAATACAAAATATTACAATAAAAACAAAAATAGAATTGTATCTGTTGGAATCGAAGACGTTTCTAAATGTAATAAGGCCTAGTACTATCTCATGTTTAAGTGGAATTCTAATAACACGAATATAATATGACCCTCTGTTATTAGTCTAAAAGTTGAACAGTTACCGTTTAAAAAAAGAAAAAAAATATAGGTAAATTATTTAAAGTCCCCAAAATTTCGTAAGAATTTTGATGACTTTTTTCTGGAGATCTTTTTTCATTGAGCCCAGTCTATTTAAAGAAAAACTTATTTTCCAAAGGCATTTGCATTATTAAATAGCAAAGTATAAATCGATACATCGAACGGAAAGTTCATTTCATCTGAGACTCCACAAAGTTAATAAGTGCAATAAAATAAGTCCCATTTCATTTAAAGCTTTGGGTCTTATGTAATGAAAATAACTGTAGGTAAATGCAAATATTATTTTGAATACATTTCTGTAAAGCAGAGATTAATTAAATTAGTACCAAGTGTATTTTAAAAGCCTAAATAACATCGAGCTTTTAGATTTTTCAATATGTCCATGAACATTTTACTTGCTTATTTCAATTTTTCCCATTCTAAACAGTTGGTTACCCGAAAAATACACGAAAGAAGAAAAGCCACTAAAATACAAGTAAAAGGCGCTCCTGCTATACATAAATTCTGTTTGTAAATTTATAAGTTAAAGTCATGTGTAAACACTGTATTATGAAAGATATGACCATACACTATATATGGTAACATACTAACACCTATTCCATATCTAGACAATATTATGTCCTATGACAGTACTATTAGTGTAACACTGCTATTAATTTAATAATTTTATGTCAATTATGATTATAAACTTTAATTTTCTCATTTGGTTTTAATGTAATTAAGTATATTCATTAAATATATTATAGTATTTTTTTTGTATTCTTGGTTTCTAATTCCAGATCCTATGAATAATAAATTTTAATTATGATTAGTCTATATTTGTCTTTAATTTATATTATAAAATTAGCATTACTTTGCTAAAAAATTCAATGTTGGATAAAGAAGTTTCTTAGAAATTTGTCTGTATCTTTACTTTTAATATAATACATATATTAATGAATAATATATTCAATCTGACATTATTCATTTAATGAATATAGTTATTAAAAATCTTTCTTTTATATTATAAACCCTTTCGATGATTCATCATCATTTAAAGACTTATCATATTCAAAAGATTTTGATTAATAATATCTTGATAGTATTTTTTTATGATATATCTTTGATATATTCACAGATTCATACATTGTACAAAGTGCCTTATTGAATATGATTTTATAAGTAAATCTAAGATGATTCTAAGGAATGAACAGCCACATGGCCTTCCAATACCAAAAAGTCATATCTTCAAAACAAATAAAAAATTTACATTGCAATTTCCTATACATACATATCATATACAACTTCTTTTATATATTTCTTTTGTTTCAAAAAATTGATTGAAATAGTAGTATAGAATCGGATAACTATCACATACCCTCCCAAGGCCAATCAAGCATATTTCCGTTGATTTTCAAGTACGAGGGCCACTGAATTACCAGTAGCAGTACTAAATACTACTACTGGTACTGGACAAAATGTAAGTATCAGTAAATATACTGGTACAAGTACTGGTACTCGCCAGTATTTTTCCAGTATTAAGATTTATACTTAATTTTTCTGTAAATTAGAAATATGATTATTCAAATACTAGTGGGTACCGATACCAGTATATTTACTATTATTACGATTTGTTTTAATACCAGTAATAGTATTTGGATTTTACTGAACATTTTATCAAGTATCGGTACTGGTATTGCTTTGCTCTTTTAAGTACCAAAATACTAAAAAAAATCATCAGTTCTTAAATGGAACCTTTATATTAGACCAATAAGTCGGTTGCTTTTACAGTACGTTTTTACTTAAATTACAAATAACTTAAATCATTTAAGATACTTACAATACAAAATTGAAGTCAGTGTAATTTTCATTTATTTTAATATTTATTAGTTTAATTTAAAAATAAGTACTGGGAATAAAATTGCCTACGAGAATAAATAACTACCTTTACATGATTATACACAAATATATCAGTATTAAAATTTTTACTTAAAATAAAATTAATATTTAAATTATTCAAGGAAAATTACCAATTAAAAGATTTTTTATTTTTCTGATATTGAAATTCCACAGCAAATGTTGGAGGCTTGAAGCTATTGAATAAAATCTTACAATCTTCTGTTATTCAGAATATTGAAAACAAAAGTATTTCTTGCTAAAAAATGGTTTAACCAAATAAAGATAAAACTTAAACAAAATTACAGTTATTATAATAACAGTAACAATGTTTGCAGCCAATTCAGAAATTCCTTCCAAAACGTCCAATACAAGGTCAAATTGGATGGACCATAAAAGAGTTCTGATTTCTTTCAGTATCGAACTTTTGGTCAAGCCACAGTTAGCGCAATTAAAACCACACCGGGAATCTCTAACAAGAGCTCCTGTACATACCACATGATCTTGTTCACTCGCTTTTCAAGTGTCTTTTCAATTGGGTAATTTTTAATAAAGTGACGATTAGAATGCATGCAACCATACCGAGGATACCTTAAAACATCTTTCAACGAACTCAAATGACTGACGAAAGAGTGTTTTTAATATTTTTTAAGTATCAAATTTCGTGCACTTCCATAGTTCACATTCTTAAAACTAAAACGGATTTTTAAAGAAATTTTAGAAACGAAAATTTAAAGAGAACCTCCTGTACGAGGCCAAAAACTATAGATCACTTTTTTTGCAAGTTGGATGTTTGAGTAACTTTTCGTAAAGCATGGATCCCTTAAAACACCTCCTGCTTCGTATCTGAATTACCTTCGTTGGCTTTCAAATTTAATAACAAGTGCAACTAGTGTCAAATGACTTTGGTAGTTACAAAATTACGTTATCAAGTGTAAATTAAGACTTAGTATAAATTATATAGCAATCTACAATAACAGTTAGGGTTGTAAGATTTAAGTTCGAAACGATACCGAATTATCGAAATATTAAAAGTTAATCAAGTTTTTTTATACCAACCACTCAAGATTCCCTTCATGCTTCTATTAATTTACAATTTGACAAGTAAGACCTATTTTTTATTAATACCTAAAATCGAAAATAAAATCAAATTAAATATAATTTTTTAATAAACTCTCTTCCAATCAACAAGAATCAACCTTTAAAGTATGTAGGGGAGATTCCATTTAAAAAAATACATATATTTTAAATTTTGTATTATTTTAACATTTTCTTACCTCATTTTTTTTCTTGGGGTTTTTGTTTTTCTTTTATTTTCTGTGTAAACATGATTAAATACATATTAAACTTATATACATTGAAACCTGTTATGTTCAGTGAAAGGAAAAGGATATAAATTACCAGAAAATTACAAATAAATATAATAGGTTTATAAATGTCCTTGAATTCTTGTTAAATGGTATTTATGCAGTACAATAGTCTGCAAAAGAATACGGTCAAATAATTTTGAGAAATATTAGATAATCAATCTATTAAACTGTACAATACAATCTTCAGAAGGCATTATTCTTAATCATATCTAGCAGTATGTGAGAATTCAAATACTTTTTTAAAACCCATATATTAAATGCTGTTCTTCATTAATTCCATTCTGTTTGTGCTAAAATATGTTTTCATTGCATCTTATGTAGGGAAACTCTTATTTTTTGAATTTAAAGCTTAACACTAATTTAAATTAAAATAAGTAATAAAACAATTGCAAGTCGAAGCAATCGATTTAGTAGTACCCTAAACCAGACAAATTTAATTGTCAATTACAACAACCTCCTCAGGAACATTGAGCAAACAGGATGGAACTCCTTTGTTCAAAATGTCAAATTTTAAACTTTATGAATTCCGAAGATATGCTGGTTAGGTTTAAGGAGACTAAAAGCAGCTTTCAGAAACACTGCTTTCATAACTCTCAAATTTCAGAAACATAAAAAAAATCTGCCGGAACACTCTTATACTAAACTTCAAGTTACTATCTTTATCAATTTCAAAAATATACTACTGATGGATGGAAGGTACCCAAACCGATACCCTAATTGATCTGAAATTTCAGAACCACAAGTGAAATAGGGAACACCCTAGTACCAAACTTAAAGGTTATCTATCTACCTTTATTGGTTTTGGAAATATGTTCATTAAGCTTTGATTCATTCAAAATCTACCAGTAAAGCAAAGAAATTTTTTGTTGTCAAAAGTAAATTTCCATTGCTTCAACGACAAATGTTAACTAAATTGTAGAAGTATGATTTTTTATATTTGTGCTAGGATGATTTTCTTTTCATTCTGCCTTACCAGTTGCCTTCCTTCACTTTCTTTAATTTATTTAAGGTCTACAATCTAAATTTTTGCGAAAGGGGCATCTGTTATTAGATTATTAAGAATACATTTATATTGGAGCTGCGATAAGTGATAAGATCGTCGATAAAACCATAACGTAGAAAACTATATACATGATTTAAATAAAGGTGTTAATATTGGAGCATCGCTTTGATCATCGATAAACAATATAAATTTTCTACTCTAAAAAATTATCGCCACTCTTATAACTTATCACAGCCTCAGCATAAACGAACTCTAAGATTCAAAAGAATGCCGATGCAATTATTATTATGCCCACCACTATTTTAGAATTAACCAAAAACGGAATTATGAGTTGTTATATTCCATTTAAGTACAGTAAAAAGGTGGGACAATGATATTATTATAATAGAAAACATCGTTAAGAAAATTAAAAATAAAGTTCAAAGAAAATTTACTGATCCCAATTTTACGTATACGCAGTAGAAGAGAAGTATTGTTATATGGGGAAAATCTGTCTCCGAATACAGAGTTTTTTATTTTATTATCAAGCATTCCGCGACAATACCTGTTAGCAATGCTTTAATACATTGAGCTTGAGAACCTAAAGCATCCAAAAAGAAGAGATATAAAATAAACAATTAATGCCTCCTCTGAAGGCTTTCCAACGTAAAACAGGTGCGGAGTAGGACAGATGCTCATCCCTACACTATTGCACTAGTAAGATGGCGAAACACGGCTTTTGGAAATTCGTTTGTTAAGAGTACGTCGCAATTATGAAATCAGTTACCATGTAATATGTTTCCCAAAGTTGATAATTTATTTATATGTAACACAAAAAAGTTTAAGAAGCACATTAATATCCACCTTCTTGATATTTCTCACAATTTTTCCCTTTATTCAACTTAATCCGAATTCCCGAATTCTATCATCAATTGCCATTGCCAATCCTTATCCTAAAAATCAAACGATACACCTGTATTTAAGAACCATTCGAAGTTCGGTTTTAAAAAGGGGCTCGTTTTAGTTGGATTAAGACCAATTGAAGACCCTAGTTGAACCCGTACAGTGAATCTGGGTGATTTTCGATGCCTTCCCCATATGTCAGAACATGCCTCAAATTTTAGCAAGTGTAGAAGTTCTTTATTAATGCAGTCAAAATACGAAAAAGTTAACAGGTGAACATGTTAGAAACATTTCAATTTGTTTTTGTGAATTATTTAATTTTTATTTCCAGGTTTTTTTTACCATGAGGTTTATTTTTTTTTTAAGTAAATTCTAATCCGGTTTTCTGGGAAGTTCCTGGTAATTCCTTTTTGAACTTTATTTTTTCTATATCTATAATTTTTCTCCGTTTTTAGCACATTTTCAAAAAATTTTGTAAAAATGTGCCTATATAGTTTCACTTTGTCCGTCCGTCTGTCTGTCTGTCTGTCCGTCTGTCTGTCCGTATGTTTACAAAAACTTTTACATCGTTTGAAATAGAGAAAAGAAATTTTAACCCCGAGTAGGTATTGAAAAAAAAAAATATTTCGTAGAAGAATTTTTTTCTGTAGCCCCACCTGTTACGGAGCTGCAGCCCCCCAAAGTTGGGAAAAGCCCTATATTCAAATTGTTATAACAAGAGTTCTATTAGGTGTATTTTCAATTTGAAAACGGCAAAAGATAGCTGGTTTTATAAACTTTATAAATTTTTAAAAGACAAATGTTTAGGGTTGCCATACGGTACTAAAATTTACCATTATGCAAAACTCAATTTTTCCAAAATTTTTAGCTACACATATCTTCTATACGAGCCAAGCTAGGGTCTTGAAATTTCAGGAGTAGTTAGATCCTTAGAAATAAGTAGAAGTCGGTTAACAATTTTTTTTTGTCACGTCCCCTGTTTTGCAGCTATAAGGGCCCGAAAATTGAAATTTTGCTATTTTTAAACACCTGTAACTTAAATACCTGTTCAAATTTTTTTTTTGTAATTTACAAAATTTTAAGGTCCAACATTATACTTTAACATATGTTAAAAGATTTTCTTAAATTTAAAAGCGGTTCCTTAAATTGAAGAAAGTGACTGTCAGTTTTAACCATTTTTGCTTATATAGTAAAATTCTAAATAAAATTCCAAATTTTGGTAAAATTCACAATTTAATTCCTTGGACCTAAAAAAGTTGGGGGAAGAGGAGTAATGAGGATTAGATCCTTGAGAAATTATGCAACCTTCCCCATAGATGGACTATTAGGACTTAAAAATTAAAAAAATTACGGTTTTTATAAGTAAGTAGTAACTTAGTCACCAACGTATATATTTCCTAAATTAAACGTTAACATTGAAGCTTCAACATTAAATTCCGATAAAATACTCAGTATGAAACACTATATTATTTTTAAAATGTGCTTTTTTAAAAACCCTTGGTTTTTTTCATCACTTGTTATTTTTTTTTTTTATTTTCAATCTATTGAAATCCTTTCTCCCACTTACGTCTCTTTTTTTTTGGTATCTGAATATATTCAAACAGATTGTGTACTTATTTCCTTCAGGTAATTTACCTTTACTGAAAGGAAATTAAAGAAAAAAAAACCAATTTTAATTTAATAAATTATAAAAAAAATAAGTACAAGGTTTAAGGAAATTTTAATTTTAAAAAAAATTTAGAATGTACTTTAATCAAATTTTGTTTCTTAATATTGCAAAATAAAATGTATTTGAGCACGTTTTCGCAAATTAGAATTCAATTCTTAATTTATTTTCAACTAACCTTTTACCTTACCTTTTATTGTTTTGCACAATATTCTTGAGTCATTTTAATAAATTTGATTTTAAAGTAAAGAATTTTATTGAAGTTAGTTTAAGGTAATTAATACCTCTATCGCTAGGCTCTTAAGTTAAGGAAAGGTTTGGAAACCCCAACAGGTATCATACATTCTGAGCATCGATTCGAACCACAAATTTATCTAATCAAATCATATTTTTAGAACATAAAAAGATGCAACTAGTAAATGTTTATATTAGAAAAAAACTGCGCACTGAGAAACACATACTATAACTGGGCAAGAATGGCTTTCGGAAGACTTTGGTGTGTCTTACAGCCACAGATTGCCAGAGGCAATTAAGAATATTCGACGAATGTGTGAAATCGATATTACTTTATGGCGGTGAGATGATGGTACGGAAAAAATAAAAGACTCTTTTGATAGATGCTTTCGTGTGATATGCAGAATCTGCTGTCCTAGAAGATTTAGAAACACAGTACTGTGGAAATGACTAGGAATAAGAACCAACAATCATCCAGATAAGAAGAAAATAAAAGTGAGTAGGTCACATGCACATCCTCTGAAACGATAGAAAACTTCAGGAATAGACCTCGTAGGAGAAAATTAAAATAAGCTGATCTCGGGAAATATGCAGTTCAGTCAGAGAAGAGATTGAAGACAGCTGCAAGATTTAACTAATAGGACTAGCCGATTCACCGATCGAGAAAGTGGATTTAACAAGGCAATGTTCGGAATCACCAAGTGGAAAGCTAATAGAAATTGTGTATTTCCCAGGATTTGTGGTAAGAAATAGGTCCGAAACATATTGGTAATGAACAAGCTCAAGTAGAAACTAAGCAACTAGCCCAAAATAGATTTTGGTTTTTATTTTTAGGAGGCAATGGAAAGCTCGAAAGCCACCCATTGAAACTGGGCTGTATTGCTTTGGGTAGTGTGCGATTTTAACGTAACAAAACCACGCCCTTTTACAACTAAATTTTGGCAAGGCAAGAGTGAACATAAAAAACAACATATTTATTTTTTTTTTATTAATTAGTTCGCAATTATTTACTTTAAAAATAAAAAATATAATATGTATACAAATTTTAAATTAACTCAATATTCCAGGCATAAGTATATATATATATTATGGCTGGAAATAGGTGAATTCTAAGGATCTAAAAATAATAATTGTATTGTTATCGAAAAGTTCTGTGAAATAAAATTAGTTAAAGTTAAAAACATATTATATAAAATATATTTAACATAAATTTTAATATTCGATAGAAATACATAAAAATAAAATCGCATTAAAACAGCTAAAAATATTATTTATAATAATCCAAGTAATACTCAAATTACTTTCACTTGAAATTCGATTAAAATTTAAAAATCAAAAAAATCAAAGAAAATGTTTTTATACTAAAAATAACTAAAAAGTTCTGAGGAAACTGAAATTATCTGTTACCATAGTTTGGTTTCAGGTTTCGCTTTAATTGCTTATACTTAATTCTTAATTGCGTTTCTGTTTCAAGTTTTAAATAAATTTTTTTTTCTGTTTTTTCTTGTTTTTTTCCTCAGAGCATAAGGCTTTCACAAAGCTTCTCTATCGCATTCAAGTTATTTCACTTCTGCCCACGTTCTGCGCTATTCTCAGTTTCCTTCTCCAAGTTATCCTAGGTTTACCCACACTTCTTTTTCTCTGTGGATTCCAGTCTAGTTCCTCGCACATGATGTTTTCTGATTCTTTCCGAAGTGTATGACAAATCAATCTCCATTTTCTTCTCTTTATTTGGCAGAGAACTGTTTCCAGTCCCGATATTCTCAGTAATTCCTCACTGGAAATTCTCCTGGGTGATCTCATTTGAATTGGTCGGAGGCATTTATTCTCAAATACTTGGAGCCTATTTGTTGAGTAGTTTAGGAGTAGTTTTTGAGTAGCCATGTTTCACTGCCATAGAGAAGAATCGATTTCACACAGGCTTCATATATTCGTGTTATAAAATAAAATTTTACCAGTTTTTTATTAGTGATAGCCGATCGAATTAAAAAATAAATATTTCCATCAATAAACTAAATTTTTAGAGACAAAAGTCCCACAGTCAAAAGCCACCGTAGAGACTTCTGAATCGAAAAATAGGCAAGAGTCTGTAGAAACTTGTGACTCGAAAAAAGTTAAAAGCCCTAAGAAACTTTTGACTCGAAAAAAAAACCAAAAGTCGTGGGGAAATTATGACTTCCGATGAGTGGACCAAAAGTTTCCCAGGGGAATTAATGTGGAATTCATTAAGATCAATTCTAATAACAAGAATATAATATGATCCCATATTCTTACATGTACCTACGGTATAGACCGGCTTATTAACCTGCCAGCTAACATTTAAAAAAAAACAAACAATTATATTTTTATAAACTGATTATCTTCAGTCATTGTACTCATTTTTCTGAGGTGGTCCTATTTGTAAGTATAATCTCACACAACCAGGGGATCTAGATTTCTCAGGTAACTTATGAGAGTTGCTAACTAAATAACAGATAATTTCAATACAAAAATCTTAAAACTTACTTATAAGAAGTAATAATTTAAAAAATTCTTTAAAGAATCCTTCTGTAATACAATTTTTTTCTATTAAATTCAAACCAACCTACAATTATTTCCACCTCCATACAATATTCATTTAATTTGATATTTTACAAAACGTGAAAAATGACAGTCCACAAGTACAACAGAAAAAAACGGAAATACGACAGTCACAAATAAAATGTCAAAAATATAACTGTTAACTTTTATTTTTGAATTAAAAGAAATGAAAGCAAATACGAATACGAAAACAAAAAGGAAGGTATCGAATTCTATGGAAAAAAGGACAACATGTTTTCTCAGGGGTATTTTGGATCTACAAAAAAAAAAAATTAAAATAAAAAAAAAACAACAAAAATACGTCGTAATTTTTTAAAAATTTGTTTGTTTTTTTTTTTCAACTTTCAATCAACGGAATTCCTATAAAAATACAAGGTTAAGTTTTTAAAATACGAAGGTCTAGTCAAGCAAAATACTCACAATTCCGCAAAACTCACAGTATATATATATATATATATACGCATAAAAATAAAAAATATGTCAAGATTAAAGCAATTTAAAGGAAAATATTATGGAAATTTATAAATTAAATATTCAAGATGATCTGTTTTATTTCAGAATATGATATTTATATATATATACCTAGGTACTTTACCTAGGTACTAAATAAACAAGCAAAACCAAAAAAAAACCGAATATAATTAAATTTTTAATTTTATAATATAAATTATTTATAAAAGAAACCTTGAAAACATATAATAGGTATGTAGTGTACTTGATATTCGGCAATTCAAAGCTTAATGATGTCAAATTAACATTATTTTTATTTTAAAAATTTGGTCTCTTGTTATTTTTGTTTTTTTTTCTGTAATTTATTTTTTTAAAAGAGAAGTGATTTTTAAAATAAAAACAACCAAAACTCATTTTTGTCAAACATGGTTTTAAATATTTCCAAGAATTTTTGGTGTGATGAAATTTTTTGTAATAAAAATGATATAAAAATTTTATTGTCTTCAAAGTGCGTTAGAATGAAGGTTTTAGAACGAACTTAATTTTTTATTAAATCATTTTTGATGTAACAGAACTTTAATACATCAATTTGTTGTGTTTAATCTGTCAAAGGAGGGAGAGTTTCCCCAAATTCTCTTTTTAAGTAAGAGGAAGTCCCCTTCAAGTTCCTGAAATTAAATGTTCCTTTGCTGAGAACTCTAAATGAATATCAAAGCAATACAAAGATATAAATTAAAATAAAATTAAATCAAATTTAAATGATATGAAGTAACTGTAAATCCTCTAAGAAGAAATGAAGTGAAGTAACTGTAAAAGTTTTAAGTTAGAGGAACCTTTTAAAAGATAGTCATAGCTGTATAATCTTAAATACTTAATTTCACAGCTTATTTTTAAATATACTTAATTCGCTAATGTTATTGTATTTAACATGCCCTCCATTTTTTTATAGCCTTTCTACAATGAACGTTCTCGTTTCGATCTCTACACGTAGCTATCTGTCAAACTAAGTTAAATGTATTGAATTATATGAAAGTGTCAACAAGAGACGCAGTCCCCACGCAGCCATTACGCAACCATTAAAATAGTTGTTTAACTTTTAACTTTTTAGCTTTTTCTGCGTATTCAAATGTCAAATAATAGAACTTAGAAAAATATTTTTTATTGAAAAATAAAAAAATTTATTGTCAGAATAAAAAATTAGTAAAATTATTAATTTTATTTTGTATCTAGGGTAAAATAATAAAAATGTCAAGCCATTATTCAAAATAGGAATACAATAAACTTTAAACTATTGAATAATTTTTAATTCATGAAATTTGTTAACAAAACAATGTCAAAAAACGCTGTCATATACATTTCATTGTTGACACTCCTCTGTTGCCAAAGTAATGAGAGCGGCAGGAGAGCGAAACGAGAGCGTCATTGTAGATACGCTATTATTCAAAAGTCCAGTAAATTATTTTTAAAGAAATATAGTTAATCTCCGTTATCTTAATAAATTTAGATAGTTTACGTATTATCCATCTAACAAAGTATTTAATATAGTTTGTGAGTCTCATTATATTTAGAGAAGAATCTTCCATTGACTAATACCACCAGAGGCCTATATCATGGTTTTTACAAGTTTACCAATTTTTACTATTTTAAGTAAATTTTGCTTGGAGCGACAATTGTAAAAATAATTTGTAATGTAATTGTAACTCTATACTCAATTATTTTAAACTTCTAAATTTTACAAATTTACTGATAACCATTAAAATGAGATTCTAATTTACAAAACTTTGTATAATTAATTTGTAAATAATTCTGCTTACTTTTACCGGATTACCGTAAAGAATTTATTTTTTTTTACAAGCGTTTTTAGAATTGTAAAATATCGTAATTGGTTTACTTGTAAAACAAAGTTTTTATCTTTTTATTTATTATTTATAATTTTAATTAATTTTGAGTTCTTTTGAAATTTAGCTTGTAAATCCATTTTTCCATGAAATAAAATATTTTAGAATTTTACAAGTTTTTTTTTCAACTTGTAATGATCGTTAAATGAGCCGCTTTTACAAAGAAAACAATTATTGAATACTTTTTTCGCAGTATTTTAGATTCTGAGGTATTTTTCGGTAGGATGTGGAAATATTGTGACCTAAATATTGATAATGAAAACTTTTTTAATGTTACTTGTACTTATACTGATTCTAGTTAAAAATATAATTTATATTCTACCAATAGGTATACTTAATTGTAGTTAGATATATTAATCGGCTTATTCGGTCAGAAAATTGCTGGCCGTGTCTCTGCTATTTGTTTATAAATATGAATAACATTTGAAGTACGATCACTCGAATTTTGAGCGCTTTGCGACACCAGTACTAATAAAATTAGACGGGTTAGTATCACATAACGGTATTTCCTTTGTCTGTATTTCATTGTCCTGTATTATCATTGGACTGTAATTCATTTAAACGGATAGTGCATTTACATATATGAACATTCTAGAAAAAGGAAATACATATCCTGACTTTGAATCCAAATGTAAAATACCTCCAAACCCAATGTGGCATAAATATTAATGTTTTTAAAGTGTGATCCAATACTATTCTTCCAAATGGAGTGTTACCAATAATTTTTCTAAGATAAAGTCACGTGGCACTACATTTCATCCACAAATGAAAAGGCATATGCCATGCTCCCAATAAAATTAACTGGAATAGAACAATATGTTATTAAATGGGGAAACCCTGCCTTGATCATTCATAATAGTTACATCATTTCAATAGAACTCATTATTGAATTTGCTGGAAACTTATATAAACTATTTTGAAAGTAAACCCCAAAACCGAACTATTAAATTTAAATTTGAATAGAAGTCTGAAATACGTCTGAAGTCTAATAAATAATAATAAATCACTAACGATTCATAAACTAATTTTCAATTAAATGAAAGAAGACTTAGAAAATAAAACAAAACGAGGAAGATTATAGTTGCCCTTGTCAACTTTTAGATACCCGTGCATACCCACTATGGTGTATAAAATAAACCGTAATTTACTTCTCTTATACATTTAACTCATTACCCCATAATTTTGACGTAAAAAAAAAAAAAAAAATTAACAAAAAAAAAAAAAAAGTCACAAAACAAAAAACAAAATTTTCATTCATTGTCCCATAACTTAAGCTTAAAAAAAAAAAAAAAAAAATAAAAAAAAAAAAAACAACAAAGAAAAAAAAAACAAAAAAAAAAAATTGGCCCACCCTAAAAGTCCGATGGTCCGAGTGATGTCCAACTTTGCCAAGTAACTTGCCCTATTAATTTACCTGCCCAATTTTAATTTTAACCTTGTAGCTTTATTAGATTCACAGTTATTGAATCGAAAACTTTGTATGGCAGCCCTCCGAAAATGGGGCCCTAACATTTTGAAACTTCATATAAGTGCTCGATTCATTATATAACTAACCGTGTGTAGTTTTCAGCCTCGTAGTATAATTAGTTTTGAAGAAATTCATATTGGTGCAAAGAAGTTGTATGGCAGCCCCCCATAAATGGGGCCCTAACATTTTGAAACTTCATATAAGTGCTCGATTCATTATATAACTAACCGTGTGTAATTTTCATCCGCGTAGTATAATTAGTTTTGAAGAAATTCATATTGGTGCAAGGAAGTTGTATGGCAGCCCCCCGAAAATGGGGCCCTAACATTTTGAAACTTCATATAAGTGCCGGAGTCAATATAAAACTAACCGTGTGTAATTTTCATCCCCGTAGTATAAATAGTTTTGAAGAAATTCATATTGGTGCAAAAAAGTTGTATGGCAGCTCCCCGAAGCCTTGGTCCGATTTTAACCAAAAACAATAGGGAACCTAGAAATTGTCTAAAAATAACTTTGTGTGAATTTCAAGACTCTAGCCCTTTTAGTTTTTGAGTTATCGTGATGACACACGGACGGACGGACGGACGGACGGACGGACGGACGGACGGACAGACACACATAGCTAGATCGACTAATTTTTCGATTCTGAGCCGATACGTACCCTTGACACTATATCTAGCTCGTCTAGATCGATGCGTTACAAACGGAGGAGCAAATCTAATATACCCGATGTTCATATATATATGCACGGGTATAATGAACATTAATTCTGTTGACATAGCAAGAAGATAAGCAAATTATTACAATAAAATTTCATTTTTACTAATTATTTTTTAATAACTTTTATTTTGAAAATTATTTTTGGAAAATTTCTTAAGAACCCAGAAATTGTAGAAAAAACACAAATTATTATTTTGTGCCATGACAAATAAGGTTTATTTTTATACCCGTATGACTATATAGTCCAAGGGTATAATAAATTTGCCATTACGTTTGTGACGCAGAGAAGGAGGGGGGGTAGATATAGACTCAAGTGTATGGATCGGATCAGAATCGAAAAATAAATCGATTTAGCTATGTATGTCCGTCCGTCCGTCCGTCCGTCTGTCCGTCCGTCATCACGATAACTCAAAAAGTAAAGGAGCTGGGATTATGAAATTTTCACAAATTCGTTTTTATGCAAAAAACGGAATCGAGTTTTAAATTCAGCCATTTTGGTCCACGGGTTCGAGTACCTGCCATACAACTTCTAATTTTATATGAGCATTACTCTATACCTATGGAAGCTGCGTGTCTGAAATTTTGCCAAAAGTAGTTTAGTATAATGGCCAAAGTTACTGCAAAATTTGGTTGGTCTACTGCAGAGGGTTCGAGTACCTGCCATACAACTCCTTCTTTTTTATGAGCTTTACACTACACCTGATGAAGCTGGGTGTCTGAAATTTTGCAAAAAATAGTTTAGTGTAATGGCCAAAGTTACTGCAAAATTTAGTTGGTCTACTGCTGAGGGTTCGAGTAGCTGCCATACAACTCCTTCTTTTATATGAGGATTACTCTACACCAAATTAAGCTGGGTGTCTGAAATTTTGCCAAAAATAGTTTAGTGTAATGGCCAAGGTTGCTGCAAAATTTGGTTGGTCTACTGCAAAGGGTTCGAGTAGCTGCCATACAACTCCTTCTTTTATATGAGCATTATATTTCACATAATAAAGCTGAATGTTTGAAATTTTGCCAAAAGTAATTAACCGGATGATATAATGTATATGTTACGGTCATACGGGTATCCCAGAGTTGACACAGTCTACTCTACTACACTCTTCCTCGTTTTTTTTTAATTTTAATATTTTTCTGTAAAATTCTTCTATTGTTAATATCTATAGTTTCTATTGGTAACCAACAATTATAATATAAATACAATTTTGGATACAATAAATGTTTGTAAAATAGAAGCAACAAAGAGTTTTTAATCCCTTTAACAATATGAAAAATCAAAACTTTGTAAATGAGTACCGAAAACAAATTGATGAAATTGTTGTACTTTGTGGTATTGCATTGCCTTGCTTGTCAGATTCTTTTTTCTTATGAATGTCCTATATATATCTGTACAGTTATTCAGTTAGTTATTGCATTAAGTATGTAGGATTCTGAAACACTCCCAGGAAAATACAAGCCTTGTTGATAAGTTTTGAAGTTCGATGTTTGATCGTAACTCTCTATGGCGTCAATAGAGTTGATCTAATCGCTGTACAACATTGGCAAATTGATTCAAACCTCATCTGACAGAGACAACTATCAATAATTTGTAGAAAGAATAATACGATCTCTAGAACTCTGAATTTGATAGGCAGCAGAAGAAGAAGATGATAAATTTAAAATTTTTTTTATTCAAAGAAAACCAAATAAAAGTGAAATGAAATGAAATAACTGTAAATGCTCTATTTGAAAAATTTTAAGTTATAAGAGCCTCTCAAAAGATAATTCCAACTTAATGTCTTTAATCAATAACTAATCTTCATTTAAACTACTATGTAATTGGCCAATGTTCTTTTGGAGTCATATCTTATCATTCAGTACTTTTTAGTTGGAATGGCCAGTTGGGATGATTGTATTATCAATATATTTGAAAAGTTAAGGTATATACTGGACCGGTTCCTGATGAAAGACGAACTCCTAAATGAAGTCCCCTAGGGAAAAGCGATTCAAAGTTCTTTGATATGAAATAGACTTAACTAACAAACAACTTCCGGTTGCTTACAACTTTATGTTAATTTAATGATAGACTCTCGTATCACATTTACCGTTATTACCAGTAACCGAATAAAAATAAAAAGATTTTTCTTAATTGGTTAAATAGAAGTGAATTTTCTATTTTGTTTTTTATTTTTTTATTACAATTTATAATTTTCATTACATAATAATTTACAAAATCATTCTTTTGTTAAATTGTAAATTTTTTATTATTTAATTTTGATTTTGTTGTTGTTGTTCTTATTGTTAAGAACTCTAATGATAATTTCCTGAGATTTTACGCGGCAGGAAATTGAATTTTTTAAGATAAATATTTTGATTGGATTTTTTCTAACATTTGTTATTTTTTTTTCTATTTTAATTTTAAAATAAAATTTATTTTATTAATTTTTTGGTTTAAGGCTATTTTATTTATTGTTTTATATAATTATTCATAAAATTATTTTTTAAGGGTTTTATGTGTGTTTGTGTATGTATTAGTTTATTTACTTTCTAAATTGTTTGAAATTTAATTTTATTTTTTTTATTTTTTACTTTTATTTTTTTTGTAGACTTTAAAAGCAAGAAAAAAATAAACAAAACTGTTGAATAATTAAATTAATTTTAACCCTTTTATGTTTACACATTATTTTAAGATCCTTCTAAATTTGTTTCAATAATTGTGTAATATGAAATATTATTATTATAAATAAGTTTCATGTTATAATGACTTTAACTGTAATCCAGCCAAAAGCGACTGAGCTCTTAAAAAACCAAATTTACTATACTGGAGACTTTTTAAAAGAGCTAAAAATGATAAAGTTTAGAGTAAATTCCACATGAAAAAGCTTTACCCTCTGATAGTGTTGGATTTGACTTCACTAAAACAACCTCCCCCCATAGCCAAAATATGAGTATAAGCACCTAACCTGGTTAGACATACAGCGCATAGATGAAAAGTAGCGATGAGACTTAAATGTCTAACAAGGGTTGAAAGGGAAACCCAAAAGGTATAAGTGGATTTCTCTCTTGAATTTTTCTAAATAATAAGTATTAGGAATCACATAAGGTGTTAATGCGTTCTACAATTTGGAGGTACGATTTTTAAAAGTGTTCGTATATTTCAGAGTTCTAGCTTTGTAAAGTTTTACCATAAGCACATCTTTATAGTATTATAAATTTTTCATCATCGACTATTCAAGTTCTCTAGCAATTCATTAACCCCTCTCCTTGCAATAAAGATACTTAGCGAATCTAATGAGAATTCTTTTATTCCGCTCCCTAATTTCGCAAAAAAGTGTAAGCTAGTGTCAGCTACATGATCTTCAATAAATTATGTTTCATTTTAGCTATAAAATGGGCAGTCAGAAATCTTATTAAGCACTGTTAATTCTTCATACGACTGCCTTACAAATTTTTCCCTCTTATATTAATAGTAAAGCTCAAGGTATGCATTTGTAAAATCCAAGCTGTGAATTCCTATTGAGCATTTAGCTTAAACTAAATTTGTTAATATCTTAATAACTCTCTGCCTAAAAGCTTTCAATCCGTTTCATTTGAAAAAAGTCTATCTCTTTTAACGAAAATTCGACTTATTTGAAAAAAGTCCGAACCATTTGAAAAACGAATAACTCATTTGATCAAAGTCCGATTAATTTTAAGAAAGTTAAACTTATTTAAAAAAAAGTTCGACTCATTTAAAGAACATCTTACACATTTAAATAAACCCCAAATATTTTGAAAAGTGCGACTCATTTGTGGAAAGTCGACTAAAAAAAACTGACTCCGACTTATTGGAAGAAAGTTCCAAATCTTCAATCTTAATAACATCTATTGTCCAATTTGTTGTAGGACACGAGAGTAATTACTTTTTAACATACAATTTTAATTTGCTTTTCAAAAATAACAATTAAATAAAAAAAAAATATTTTTATATAATTTAAAATAAATTTTTTAAAATTTAAAAAAAAAAAAACTTAATAATTATTAAATATGCAAATTATAATTTTAATTTATTTATATTAATTAATATATTCCAATTAATTTTGCTTTACTCTTCAAAAAAAAAAATAAAGTTTATTTATTTTTAATTATTATTTCCATAATAATAAAATAATTTCAGATAATATTAGTTTTAAATTACTTCATTATTAGAAAACAATTAAATATAAAATTATGTTAAGTATAGGATATATAGCATGCAATTTAAGTCTGTTTAAAGGACGTGTGTACATCTGATTGACGAATCCTATCACAATTTTGAAGGGAATTTTTGTATTTTGTTTTAATGGAATTACGCCTACCCTAAAAATAAAGTGAATAAAGTTAAGTACTTGCTGCTTGTGCTCATTTCTATTATATGAAACAACCAAAGTTTTACTACAATCGATAAGGCACATCTTTTACGATCAGAACTACAAATTCAAGGATTTTTGTACAACTCGAATTGTTCCTTGGAGTTTTTAGTTCTTCTGTATGCAATTTCGACTTAGACTAGAAATATATTCCCACAGTTTGTTTGTTATTGGGAACCAAAATGGTTGAAACATCATCTTTAACAAGGCAAGCAGCATTCAAAGTGTTGAACATTAATACTTTGGATAAATTACATTTAACCAATCATTTGTCTAACGAAAACTTATCCAACAATTAAATGATCAGATAAAAGCTGAGGAATTAACAAATAGACAAGACTCGAAAGACTGTTTAACTCAAATAGTTTAATCTGAGTTTAAATCGTTAAAAAAATTTCAGTCGTGGATTAAGTCGTGGTAAATAATCCAAAACACTTTTTTGCAATAAGTTTTTCATAGTCCTAAGACCGATGTTTCATTCAAAGGATTTTCCATATTTCATCTCAGTGCTAAAAATACCGATCTTCTACAGAATCAAAAAATCCGGGTTCGAGTCCCGGTAATAATTAAAAAAACACTTTTATCAATTTTCGAACTCAGCTATCATTCGCTATTAGGTTAAAGTTAATGGCATAATCAATAATACATAGTTATGGATATATTTTGAATAAAAAATACTTTAATATCAAAATATAAACAGATAATTTAATTTAACAATATAACTCACAGATTTACAAATACTAATTATAATTCAAATATAAACAAATAATTTAATTTAACAATATAACTCACAGATTTACAAATACTAATTATAATTCAAAAATAAAGTTATTAGAATATTTAACAAATAGAATTGTATATATTGAAAATTTAAGAGATTTCTATACATGTTATAAGATCTAATACTATCTCATGTTTAAATTGTATGTGGAATTCATTAGGGTCAATTCTAATAATAAGAATACAATATGTCCCCCTCTCTGTTCCGACATGTACGTAAGGTGTAAACAGGCTTATTAGCTTAACACTTGAAATATCAGAACTTAAAACATAACCTGTTCATGCAATTGAGCCCAAAAACCTACAATTCGGCATAGTCGTAATAAACTCGTAATCAAATTTAAAAACTCCGATATTTAAATTTTTCAAAAAATTAAAACTAAATTTCAATTAAAATTATTAAAGTTCCCCCAATTTTCAATTTTATTACGGTTTATTTAGCTTATATTTTAATTATAATCTGACTGAGACCTACTTTTTATACAAACAATAATCAATTCATTATGAATTTTCATTGTTTATAAACATATAAGTTGTATATAATTGTATACATATAACATTTTTCTATAAATTATATCTATTTGTATACACGCACAATTCAAGTATATTTAATACCAAATTCATTAAAATTTGTTCATGATTCAGAAAAAAAAGAAACAGCATCTGATTATTTTATTTTATTTTTAAAATAATTTTTATTTATTTTTTTTTTTTTCAATTCAAATTAAAAAGCAAAAAAACAAAATCGTTAATGATTTATTTGTTATTTGCTATAATAATGCAAAATACACAATGAATTTATAAACATAAATTTCATCTGATTTACTTTGAATGTATGTATATAATAAAACTTTTTTAATGTGTTTGTTGTATGTGTTAATGTTCCACTTTATCATATGTGTCCCATATTTTTTATGTCATGTATAACATCAGAAAACAAAAAAAATAAAAACAATATTTAATTGTTAACTGTAAAAATAATTATTACATAATTTACAGAGTGTACATACATATAAGTTTCAGATTTTGTGCTGGATTTTATTTTGCAAGCTTCAAAAAAATGATTAATTTGCAGTTCATATTTTATGTTTATTTAAAATTTATTATGTATTTATTTACATAATTAAATATAATTATAATAGTAATTTATATTAATTTGTATTTAAAGATGCGTTTCATATCTTCCAAAAATTTATATCTCTGTAGTTCGGTGTAAAAATTCGAAAATATGTTTTGTTATCAGGCATAGGTTTTTTTTTATTAAGAATCAAGATCTCTAGAGTTTTCGAAGTAGTTCTGACGCCCTAACGTACATAAATTCCGTCCAAATAACTTAACATATTTTTATTTTCAAATACCCTTGGTTACCAAACATAATTTAATAAATAGTAATTTTATCCTTTCACACACAAAAAGGAAGACTTACTTTAATCTCTTATCCCTACATATGAAGTCGTACGTATAACAAATGTACGTATAAAACCGCATTGCTTCAAGGAGTTTTGATATTACACGGTGTTCGTAACCATAGAAGTTAAATTCAGTATTTCAAATACATGCATTTAAAAAACAAATTTCTCCCAGTTTTGAGTATTTAAAAATTCGAATTTAGAAGAACAAAATTGATAGTATTGATTCTGTTAATCGAATGCCTGATAAATCAAAATTTGAAAAAAATATAGGATCTGTAGAAATTAATAAAATTATAACCAACCACATTTTAACAAGTTTTTTAAACCACTCTAAGTCTATATGCTCACTGGATATAGTAATAGAAGTATTTCATTAATTCGAACCTTATTATAAATTAAAGTAAAAAACTTTTAATCGATTTTAAACTCGACACAGCTTCTATTCACTATTAATAACCAACGAAGGATATAACCATTAATTAACAACTCTTTACCTAAATGAAAAAGACACATTAATTTTAAAATTCAAACAAATAATTTAATTGAATAATATAACTCACAGATATTATAATATATAACAAATAGAATTGTTATATATGACTGCGTGTCTACATTAACACGTTAAGTTTAATTTTAATAATAAGAATAAAATATGTCGCATCCTCTTCACCGTTTCAACACGTAACTTTACCAAAGATAAATTTATGAACCTAATATCCTGTAATTCGAATAGTTAGCACTGAAAGTAATAGGAACTCATACAATATTATATACTACACATAAACTTAAGACCCTAATAGCCTACGATTCGAATAGTTAGCACTGAAAGTAAAAAAGGAACTGATACACCCCCTTCCCTGTTTCAACACGTAACTTTACTATAGATTAGCTTAAGACCCTACTAGCCTATGATTCGAACAGTTGGCACTGAAAGTAAAAAAGAACTGATACATCTCCTTCCTTGTTCCAACACGTAACTTTACTATAGATAAACTTAAGACATTACTAACTGATACACCCCCTCCTTGTTCCAACACGTAACTTTACTATAAATAAACTTAAGACCCTACTAGCCTATGACTCGAACAGTTGGCACTGAAAGTAAAAAAGAGCTGATACAATGTTATATACTACAGATAAAATTAAGTCCCTAATAGCCTATGATTCGAACAATTAGCTCTGAAAGTAAAAAGTAACTGATACAATATTTCATTTTTTAGTTCCTTTTTAATCAATGACTCTGAAATCTACTGAAACTTTTATTTGGAACTCTATTCCATATTTAATTTCAGCTTCATTTATTCTTATTTAAATTAGAATTTAAATTTACTCAAAATAAATTTACACAACCCAATTCCAGTACATTAAAGTTATTCGGACCCACACACATTTTTTTTTGTTCATAATATTAAATTTCTTTCGCAAATTATTATGTCCATAAAAAATAAAAAAAAAAATAAAACAAAATAAAGTAATAATAAAAATAAATTAAATATGTAAAACAATAAATATTGAATAAAATATGTATATATGTATGTGTTTTATAATGAAAAATAACACATTAATGTAAAATATAACTCAACAAGACAATACTCGTATTTCATTCAATTTTTCTTCAATTGCCTAAAACCAACCAGCAACTCTCATACTACTCTCATCCTTTATTTGATATTTTTTTTTTGTTTTATTTTGCTGTGTTCAACCCTTATTTAATATAAACTCAATATATATACACATATACATATATATGTATTTATGTATTTCTATGCATAATATATGTGTGCAGTTTTGTTATAATAATGAATTAAAAAAAAAATGAAATTAAAGCAAAAACTACAACAACAAATCACAACGAAATGTTGAATAAAAAAAATAAATTTTATTATATATTTTTTTTTTCTTGTTTTATTTTTTTTTTTATTATTATTTTTTAATTTTCTTGTTTATTTTTACAGTTTGTAATCAATTCTCCCGTGGTGTTTATTCGATGTTGGGTGCCGTTTCACCTGATTCATTCGATACATTACATTCATATAGTAACACCTTTCAAATGCCATTTGTAACTCCATGGTTTCCAGAAAAGGTAAGATAAATATATAATAATATTATATACATATATATATATATAGATTATATACATATATGTGTATATTTAATTTATTTTATTTTTTTTATTGCATTTTATATTCTAAAGATACTCATGTAGAATCCTTTGTAAATTATGTTGAATGTTTGTTTTTGATCGTAGTATATAAACAATAAAGAAAATTGCAATATTGAACAACCAACAATAACAACAACATCAACAACAACATCAACAACAACAATAACAAAACAATATTTTCTTTTGAATAAATATCAGTTTTTCTTTTTTCACAGTTTATATTATTTTCATTCAATCCGTTTTTTTTTTTGTTTTTTACTTATACATTTATATATGTATTATATACAGGGTGCCCTTTCGTTATTGAATATATTTGGAGCAGACTGAGTATAATACTGAATAAAATGGTACTTAAGTACAGTTGTAAGTACTATTACCTTATATTCATTTCTTTGTCAAGTACCAGTAGATGTTACTTGGATTTCAATACTTAAAAAATTTAAGTATAAGTAAAAAAATCAAGTACAAATACTTGTAATTTCTGGAAAGTAATTAAATTTTGAGTGATTCTTAAATATTTTTGAGTAATTAAGTACCAAGGAATACTTAAGAATCAAGAAATTGCAAATATATTCATTCATTTTATAATTGTTTTACTTATACTTAAATTTTGTAAGTATCGAAATCTGAATACTTGATAAAGTAATTAATATACTAGTATTTCTAATATACTATTAGTATAAGGTAATTGTACTGGTGATTGTACTAGTACTTGAAATTTACAGGCCTGATTTGGAGTCTATTTGAGGAAACAAAGCGAAAGAAAAATATGGTTCTGTAGGGGGCAATTAATTTAGCTTCTAAAATGTGAGGCCTAAAGTTTATTTTCATGGGTTTAATTTAACTTGCTTTTATCTTAGCAACTACGTTAGTATTTAAAAAAAGTTTGATACCACGTCAGAAGGCTTTGTCATATAGCTTCTTGTAACTTGATTGTGTTAATCTTGAATTACACATTTAGTTTTTTAAAACTGTCTAAACAGGTTTTTATACCCGTATGACTATATAGTCAAAGGGTATAATAAATTTGCCATTACGTTTGTGACGCAGAGAAGGAGGGGGGGTAGATATAGACTCAAGTGTATGGATCGGATCAGAATCGAAAAATAAATCGATTTAGCTATGTATGTCCGTCCGTCTGTCCGTCCGTCTGTCCGTCCGTCCGTCCGTCTGTCCGTCCGTCCGTCTGTCCGTCCGTCTGTCCGTCCGCACGATAACTCAAAAACTAAAGGAGCTAGGATCTTGAAATTTTCGCAAATTCATTTTTTTCCAATAGCCGTCATCGCTATTTAAATTCAGCCATTTTGGTCCATGGGTTCGGGTAGCTGCCATACAACTTCTTTTTTTATATGAGTATTTCTCTGTACCTATTACAGCTGCGTGTCTGAAATTTTGCCAAAAGTAGTTTAGTTTTATGGCCAAAGTTTCTGCAAAATTTGGTTGGTCTACTGCAGTTGGTTCGACTAGCTGCCATACAACTTCTTATTTTATATGAGCATTACTCTCCACCTAATGAAGCTGGGTATCTGAAATTTAGCCAAAAATAGTTTAGTGTAATGGCCAAAGTTACAGAAAAATTTGGTTGGTCTACTGCAGACGGTTCGAGTAGCTGCCATACAACTCCTTCTTTTATTTGAGTATTCCACTACACTTAATAAAGCTGTATGTTTGAAATTTTAAGTAAAGTAATTAACCGGATGATATAATGTATATGTTACGGTCATACGGGTATCCCAGAGTTGACACAGTCTACTCTACTACACTCTTCCTCGTTTCTATCTCTTATTGTATTCGAAATAATAGAAAAGAACTCGTAGTTTGGTTCAGACAGCAGGCAAAATAGACTCCCGCTCTACAGAAAAATTTTTTATTTATTTTGATCCCTCCATATTAACTCTTTGAACATTCAAGTACGAAAAAGAATCACCCTGTATATAATGAATTTTAAATAAAGAAAAATAAACTTTCAATATTTCAACAATAACTTATTTATACAATATAAATACATCTACCATATATGCTTAGGTAGCTTATATATATATATACATATATATATGTTTGGAAAATTAAATTTTATTAAAATATACTCTCTGTGCAATTTGTCGGAATACTTTAAAAGAATATTTAATTGTTTAATTCATGGATTTTTTTTTTTTAATTATTTGCGATACTCTCATACCCCCAGTTCGTTTCAATTCGCAGTTGCGTAATAATACCGCAACACTTCTGTTGTTTCATTTCATATCTTTCATATGAGAATGAGTATTTGAAATTTAATTGATTATTTGAAAAAATAGTTTAGAATTTGAAGTAGCTGACCAAAAATCAAAGCATTAAAAAATAAAAGTGAATAAATTTAAAAGCTATTTTATCTTAATAATAAGGGTTCACTACGCAATTTTTTTAATTAATAATTATCTTTCCGGAATTATAGATTTAATGAAAGCTCTAACACATCGTAATAATTACCAAATGCTGTTTTATTTCAAAATAGTTTTAAACTAAAGAAAGTTCTACAGTTAAGTTGACTAAGTTTCTTATAAATCTCTTACGTAGTAAAATAATCAATATTAACATAAAATATTTAAGTTCTCACAGTTATTGATCCTACTTCAAGCCAAAATTCAATACCTATAGATACTGTTATTTTAAGTCAATATTAAGTAAGCTCTACTGTTGTTAACTAATATACACACACGCCTTGTTTTCTGAATTCATCAACAATTACAATACCAAATTCAATAATTACAATAACAAATTCAATATTAACCGAAATAATAAAGGCTTCTAATCCTTGCACAAGCTACCAAAAAATTTTCATTATCAATTCCTTTTTTTCGCATGCATTGTAATTTAATACTGTCTAGTGATTCCTAATGCTCTTAAAGCTCAGCTACCCCTTATAAATACATTTCAAATTAAATTTTCCTAAAATAGAAAAATCTTTCATTAGAAGAGACTCTTTTTAAAATTTATTTTTTAATTACATTTTAATAACGTGCAATCCTCTGATTATACAAAATTTTTAATTTCTTTCTGTACCCCACAAAACGAAAGCGAACCTTTTCTGATTTTAAAAACACAGATTTTTTATTTTTAGAATTTAAAAAAATAATTTAAATAAACCAAAAAAAATTACAATTTAAATAAAATAAAAAATATTTAAATTTAAAAATGAAAGAAACATAAAAAAATTCTGATAAAATTTAATTAAAGCTTTCTTTTAACCGTTATTTTTTTTTTTTTTTGAGGTTAAATTCATTTAAGTATTCAGTTAACACGTTGACTTCCAAGTGAATTAAACGAAGCTTTACACCAAATTCCTCACAACGTATCAGTGCATGTTATGCTACACAGTGGCACATTAACTTAATAAAGTATTCATAATGACATCCCTACAAAAGTATTCACAATTATTTCCTCTTAAAAGTATTCACAATGATATCTTTACAATAGTATTCACGAACCAAACTACATATTTACAATTATATCCTAACAAATGTATTCACAATAATAATATCCATACAAATGTATTCCCAATGATATTCTAACATAAGTATTCACAATTATAGTATTACAAAAGAATTCACAATGGTATCATAATAAATGTACTCATATATTACCCTTATAAAATTATTCAAAATTATATTCTTACAAATGTATACACAATGATATCTTTACAATATTATTCACAATTATATCCTAACAAATATATTCACAATAATAATATCCATACAAATGTATTCCCAATGATATTATAACATTTATTTAAATGTATTCACAATGGTATCATAATAAATGTACTCACATATTACCCTTATAAAATTATTCACAATGATATTCTTACAAATGTATTCATAATGATATCTTCACAAAAGTATTCACAATCATATATTTACTAAAAAATTCACAATGATTCTTTACAACAGTATTCACAATAATATTCTTACAAAAGTAATCACAGTGATATCCTTACAAATGCATGGTGATATCCTAGCAAATGTATTTGCAATGCTATCCTTACCAAAGTATTCACAATAGTACCTAAATAAATATACTCACAATATTACCCTCATAAAATTATTCACAATGAAGAGATGATGGCCTGAATGAAACGAATTTATATTTAAGTTTGTGAAAGACTTGTGGCTATTAAATTTGTGATTCCCAAATGTTACCACAATAAACTTCTGGAATTTAGAGCTTAATTCAAGAATAAAAAGTAACAGCCGAAAGAAAAAATTGTTGGCAATCAACGTGTTAAAAAAAAAAGTACCTAAAGATTGTTTTTTTAATTCCAAACTTTTTTACACTTTTTTTATTAGAAAGTGATGCGTTGTTGTTTATTTTTATTTTCAATTTTTCAATTTGATCTTTGAATCCCAGCATGATTTTATTTTTTGATATTTTCATTTTCTTTTACTTTTAATTCCAAATTTTTTTTTTTGTATATATATAAAAAAAATATATATATATATATTTTATTGATTTCCGTTTAGTTTTTGGTTTTTTTAAAAAAAAGAAAAAAACTTTTATTGCTATAATTTCAGATTAAAAAAAAAAAAAAAAATTAAATTGCAATAAAAAAAAAAAAAAATTTTTATATATTAAAAATATATATATTTTCTTGTTATCTTACCTGAATACATAGGTATTGACACCATCATCAGGATTTCTCGATTATGCTATTAGCATGAGGCCGGATTATCATCAAGCTATTATCGATACAATTCAATTTTATGGATGGAGAAAAATAATTTATTTATATGATTCCCATGACGGTGAGTTTTTTTGAAAAAATATCTGTTATTTTTTTTTTTATTTTGATTACAAAATTCTTTTTTTATTTCCATTGAAAGTTCCCTACAAAGTTCCCTTTTTTTAGGTTTCTGTTTGAAGTTAAATTTGAATAAATATGAAAAACCAATTTTATTTTTAAATGTAAATATGTACAGTTGTGTGGTGAAAAATGATGATGATTTGATTGATTGATATGATTGATGTAAGTACTTTTTTTTATCTGAAAGATTATTTAATCAGATACAATTGATATTTTAATTTGTGTTCATGTTATCTGAACAATTATCAGATATTAGATTAGGAGTGGGTAACAATTGGTATCATGGATAGGTTTTTCGAATCTACAAACCTTATATATTTTCTCGAATTCAATTAAAGAAATCCAAAGACAGAAGTAAAACTAACGACATTAATACTTATTGATTATTGTGAATTGGTGTTCTATCTTCTTGATCACGGTTTCAGAAAATTATAGGAAGTATGCAACTGTTAATCACTTAAATGGAATAACTATTTTTTTTTGAATCTTTAACTCTGAATGAGTTCTTATTGATTTTTAAGCTCAGTTGCTCTAAAAGGTTGGACACCACTGATCTAAACTTCAATTATTTAAAGAATTTTATCAGTTATATGTATGACACTTTCCCAACTTTTTTTAGGAGATGTCCTTCGATATTCAAGGTTTTTAATAAATTACATAAACATTCGAAGGTTTTCGAAAAAACCAACGCATTTGGTCTGTGAAGAATTAAACATACGAGCAATGAACGCCTTTGTATTTCATTTGTTTTTGGATTGTTAGACATTAAAATAGTTAGAGACCAATGAATAATTTGTAGTTTTAAACTAGACGCATGTCCCAAATTTTTGGGTTTGCTTAAAATTTTTTTTTAAATCATTTGCAAATTTATAATATAAAAACCAGCTAGGCCATACTTTTAGAATTTTATTTACTTTTAGAAAAATAATTTAATTAAATAAACTTTCAAGTACCAGTAAAATCACCCGTACCTGATACTCTTTACTTTGTAAATTACCAGTATTACTTAGATTTTGGTACATACAAAATTTAAATATAAGTAAAAGAATCAAGTAATATAAAAGTAATTGATGATTCAATATTATTAAATATGTATGCTTGATTTGAAATTTGTACAATTACCAATTACAGTTGTATTGGACTTTATGAATACACAATATTTTCAAAATACTTTAACATTTGAAAAATAATTAAATACTTGATACTTAAATATTTTTTGATACTTATTTACTTGAAAATAATTAAGTATTAAAAAATAATTACAAAAGTAATTTAATTCAAAATTTAATTACTTTCTGGAAATTACAAGTTTTTATACTAAAATTTTGTACTTGTACTTAAATCTTGTAAGTTTTGAAATCCAAGTAATACTGGTATTTGACAGAGCAATGAGTATCAGATAATAGTACTCAAAACTGTACTTAAGTACTATTTCAGAATAATACAGGACTTGTTGAGATTGTGGTTGCCTCAAAATATAAATTATTTTTAATAAATAAACAGCAGAGCTGAAACTATGTCTTTTCTTCATACAACTTTATTATTGTTCTTCTGAAAGTAAATTTGAGTACTTATAACTTGTATTTGTAATTCCTATCCTGCGGTTTATAATTTATATACGGCATTATTAAGCAGACAATTGTAGAAATTATGTATATACGTCATATATTTATATACGTATTTAATCTTTTTTTTTTATTATATATAAAAATATGCATATATAACAATGATTGAAAATTATTGGATTTGTTGATCTTAATATCAAATAATTGAAACTTAATGTGTGCTCAATTTCAATATGATTTTAATAGTTTATATGGTAATTTAATATTACCCATATACTGTGGAAAGTTTAAATTTCCTCCAATTTTTTTTTATTTTTTTTTTTTTTTTTTTACTGGAAAATTATAAAATTTTATGAATCCTTCTGTTTTTTCCGTTTTCCGAGTTTTTTTATATACATCTACACACACATAATATAATATCGGTCTATAGCTGAGTGTTGGGCACTTGATTTTGATTTCAATTGAATTTCAGTTGATATTAAAATATTTTTCAAAGTATATATGGGTGGATAGTAGTTAAATTAGACGACCAATGAACATTGATTTTATACTGATTATTGCAATAGAATTTAATTTGAATAAAATTTTAATAAAAGAGAATAAAATTTTATATATATACATATTAAATAATAATAATCTATATATTTGTATATAATAGTATATAATAATATGTTTATATAACTTGATTATATCAAAGTTGGTTTGCCTGGTAATTTTTATCTGGATAATGGTTAGTGTGTTTTTTGTAAAAAAATTTTATAGGTTATTTTCTATTATATTTTATTAAATTATACGAAAATAATCGTATTAATATTAATTTTTTAAATTAAAATGATTAATATATGATTGTTTGGTTTTTATGATAATATTTTGCGTAATAATAAAATATTTGAATAAAATTCATTGGAAATTATTTAATAATATTTAATTTTATGAAAAAGAATAATGGTTTGTTTTATTTATTTATGGAGTGGTGATATTATAAACATGTATAATACATGTATTAAATTATTTGTATTATAATATATTTGAAAAAATTTAATTATTTTAATTTATTCAGTATTTAATAATTCTATAGTTTATCAATTTTCAAAAAAAAAATTGATTTCGAATTTAAACAATTTTAATTAATTTATTTTAATAACTTATTGCAAGCCTTTGGAGCAGTAATTCATGACCAGTGCTTCTGGCGTATTTAAGATACGCAACTTTGTCTCAAGTCTTCCAAATCATTACAATATATTATAATTTATATCGCATTAATTTAAAGGTTCTTAGACTAACAGATTAGAAGAAAAAATGAAATTAGCAATATCTCATATTAGACCTAATATTGGCAAGATATGTTACATACGCGCGGCTCAAATATCATGTTGAATTTTTTTAGTATACAAGCTTTAGTATATAATATATAATATAGTTTCTAAAAATTTAATTTTATTTAATTCATATTATTTTTTATATATAATAATTATTTAATTTGAGTTATTCGAAAAATTTAATTTAAATAAATCAATATTAATTACTGGAGTGAATAGTAATTAGTTCTGATGGTCCAGGAAAGTTTCACATGACTAAATGTCCACCGCCACCTTTAAAAGGTTAAGAACAACTGTTTTAAAGAGTTTTATAAGAAGTTTAAGTTTTATATAAGCATTTGTCGAACAGATGAAACAAGATTGAGTACTAGTTCCTTCGATTAATTTAAAATTCAAAAATAAATGAAAAATTCGATTAATTTTTTTAATTTTTATTGATTATTACAAATCTAATGTGAATTTAAGAGTATTAATAAGACCATCAGATATCCTGACCATTATAGATTCGATAATATTATTATATACTGTGTTATATATTTTTTATTTTAAATTTTTAAACTATATTTGGTCACTAAGGGGATTTGTGTACAAAAAATTATATTAAAATTAAATATATTATGACCTGTACCACAACACCATCAAGTTCATTTTCTTCAACCACATGATATACAATTTTCACTTATTATTGGAGTAATTAGCTATACACGACCTTTTTTCATAACTCTTTCTAAGCCTCTTTTTCCTATTTTTGAGATAAGTCTAGATAGTTTCTATATTTTTAAAATCCCTTGATAAATTTATTGAAAGGATTCTTTTGATATAAGTTTTCATAGCAGATCAGATATCTGAGTATTTCTGTAAAGTTCTTTGATTTTACAGGGAATTTATCATAACAACTGGTTTATTATATTTAACCAAAACTAGGTCCCCTTAATAAAAATTTAAAGTACTCGGAGACAATGGGACATTTATATTAAATATTGTAAATCCATCCACCATCCACCTCCATCAACAAACCACAATAACATTGAATTGGTGGGATGTTTCTTGTGCATTATTGTTCAATTCAAAGACGTTTTAAGTCAAAAAAGTCCTTTCGTAGAAAAGGACCTTCAAAATTGTAGAAAATTGGACGGTTACATCATAAGTACAATCTTAACCAAATAATTAAATGATTGACTTTAAAAAACATTTATTACTTTTAAAATTGTAATGTTTTAATATAACTTTATCATTTAAATGTGTATGACAAACATAATATCATTTGTCATACTATTTAAAATAAAATTAATTAATTAATAAAACGATTTTTTTTCACATAAACGCGATTTTCTTAAATTTTAAATTAAAAAACTTTTAAAATTAATAAAGGCTGAATTATATAAATTATAAAGTTGAAATTGTAAATTAAAACTACAAGTATAATGAAAGAAAATATTTAATATAAAAAGAATATTTAATTACAATTAATTTTAAAAGCTTAAATTTTATGTCATTTTACAAATTATAAATTCTATTTGATTGATTTTATATTATAAATAAAGATTTAAAAACATTTTCTTAATTTCATTATAAAGTCAAATTAAAAGAAAATCTTTACATAAATTAAATGCACTTGTAAAATATAAAAAAAACTTTGTTTTAATTTTAATATTGACAAGCGATTTAAAAATTTTAAATTTCAAAAAGAAAATTCCGAATTTAATAAAAAGTTAAATAGTTTCGGGTAATAAATTTTTAATTAAAATTTTATTACATACTTGAAATTACATTGGGTTTAAATAGCTAAATATTGATCGGATTCTTACAAGTAGTGCTTATTACTCGAATTACTTTATTTAGTAACGAAACATCTGTGGATAATTGAATTTTGAGCCTGATATATTAATTTTGAACAACTTTAAATAAAGTAGTAGTATGGGAGCAACTATATTGGGTGATTATCTTTCTGTCCTAAATATTCATAAGGGTGTCAAAATGGTAAGGTGAAATAAATTCAGAAGGGCGTTAATGCAATTTCAAAGTGCAATAATGACCTAGGGCATTATTGTACTTTTTAATTAATTAATTAATCCTAAATATAAATATGTACAGTCATAAAGTGCAATAAAGTCAAATTCAGAAAGGAATTAAAGCCAATTCACGTAAATATAATATAATCTTAATTTTTATGTGTACATAATAGTTTTCTAATGAAACAAATACGATCAATAATAAAAATATTTTTCGTATTATATAACAATATAAACAAATGCAAAATATGAACAAATAATTTAATTGAACAATATAACTCACAGATATATAACTCTAATACAAAATATTACAATATAAACAAAATAGAATTGTATCTATCGAAAGCATAAGACGTTTCTACATGTTATAAGGCCTAGTACTATCCCATGTTTAAATTGTATGTGGAATTCATTAAGATCAATTCTAATAAGACATATATAATACCACCCCCTATTTCAATATATACCTACCTAAATATTACAAAAAAGAGTTTTTAAATACAAAAACCTAAAAGGCAAAGGAAATATAAGAATAAGATAGATCCCCAAATAGAACAATTTTTAATTTGTTATAGTCCCCCAAATACTCTTTCTAAAAAAGCTACATCACTTTGCATACTAAATGAATTTAATTAAAGTAATTAAACAAATGTGCAACTTTAGTATAAGGGATTGCAAGTAAAGATACTTTTTAGCAATTTTTTATTAAAGGTTCTTAAAATTCAATACTTGTTTTCAACATTTCCCAAAGAGACTTATATTTAAGTTATAAAAATTTTTCATTTAACTCTCAAAATTCAGCACTTGCAGAATCAAATATAACAGATCTAATATTACAGTTTAACAAGATAATATTCAAAATCAAATAAAATATGAAGATATATTACATTATTATATGACTTGCATTATTAGTTTTTATTTGTTATTAATAAAAAATAATAAATTTTGTTTTTGTAATTAAAATATATTACAAATAAGATATTTATAACTCTGTTTTTCATGTAAAAAATAATAATTATTTTTAATATAATAAAATTTACGTGATAACAGACTTTAATGAATCAGGGCAGTCTTCCTTCGATTTTCTCGTATATTTGAATCGACTTTCTCGTGTATATGAATTATGATAAATATCATTATTTGCATTTAATATGAGATTAAAAATTGTTAAATGTGTTTAAAATATTCAGTTGTCCAAAACTCAACTTTTAAAACCATTGGATTCCGATTTTTGAAATCAACGAATTCCGACTGGATTATAAACTTTCTTAACTAAGATGTCAAACTATTTAATACCAGCTCTAAAAACTAATTAGTACCAGCTCATTTTATTAAACTTTAGTAAACAATCGACTTGTAATATCTGAATAAAAATTTGATTCTAGCTGCATAAAAATAAATATGTACTAAATATCATATAATGTCTTATAGAATAAGAAGACTAATATTTTCAGACTAGTTGCAGTGAAGTAATCCAAGATATAATATGAATACTCAGAAGCTTAATATAAATATTTAAGATCTGTGGATATTCTAATAAAATAAACATACTGTGTGAGGAATTCATAATAATTTGTAAAAAAGTTTTATTTAAGGGTTATATGACGGACAATTGAAGCAATTTTAGAAGACCAACCAAGTGTTGTAAGTGCTTTTAGAAGTTTTTGCTTAAAATTTCTTTCCCAAAAATTGAAATTTGCAGATTGATAAAAATAATGAACTCCACAAATTGTTTTTCAAATTTATAACGGTGCATTGTCATAACTCATCAGGGTGTGATATAAGTTTCTAAAATACTTATGACCCTGGAAGTTTTGGGTGGTTCATAACTCCTTTATGTAGTTCTCAGCTGAATGTTTATTGAAACAAATATTAATCTTAATTATATAACATCAGTGATGGGTAAGAATATAATAGCATGCATTTTGGAGTTGGATTCGAAATCAGAGGATTCCCATTTTTCAAAGTTAAGAAAACAACAATTATTTTACATACAAACTACTTTTTGAAAGGCTAATATGAAAAAAATGGCAATCCTGATTTTGTAACTAAATTCTCCCGTACATAAATTCATAAATACTCTGGAAAAAGGGAAAACTTTGATTTTTTAACAAACCTAAATATGCTTCCGAGTATAGAATCTCGCATAGATAAATATATAAATACATATTGTTTTACATCTAAAATTTTACTTATAAATTTTTATTTATTTATTTATTCGAATAGTACGTATTACAATAACAACGCAATATTGGTAAAGCCCTCGGCTGCCCGGCCATTGCGGGCTGTCAAAATTGTGACTTAAATAAATTAGTATATTATAAACGCTCGATCACACAATTACACATAAGTTACATAATTTTATAATACAAAATTGAAAAAAGGGATTTATATCTCAGTTAATGAGTCATAACTCCCTAAAGGAACTAATGACTCACTTGTGACAGAACTTATGTCCCATGTAAATATTTTAAAATGAGTCATAAGTCCATTAGGGAAGCTATGATCCTGCTTCATTTAGAACATCCTTCGAACTACTTTCATAAGAGTATAACATTGATATCAATTATTTAATTAATTAATAACGAACTTAAGATATACATATACTCTAATATATAATTACATATCTTCCCCCGATTACAATTCTTTCCTTATCATATACGAATTACTAAAACAAACTTTATTAAAAAAAATTATTAGATATTAAAATTTAAAAGCATTAATTTTATATTCATTTCAATTTATATTATTAATACTAATTTCAAAATTAATGTTAATGTAAATATCAATTAAATCCTTTCAAATAATTTATGACTATTTTTTTTATTTTTATTTTTTTTTTTAAATGCATAATAAAAATATAATTTAAATTTATTATTTAATTTATTTTAATAATATATTAAATGAAAAATAAAATTTTTATTAACAACCATATTACATTCTAAAAAAAAACAAAAACAAATTAATGTTGAAAAGAATTGTTTACTTAAAAAATTATTTCACATAATTTATTACAAAAGAAAATTTTAATGATATTTAGTAGACCTTGGTTTATTGAAGTGTTAAATACAATGTTAAGTAAGTGAGAGAAGTGATAAATATAATAATCCAAGGTGATTAGTTAGTTTATTGACAATAAAATCTTGTAAATAATTTACAATTTTATTAATTTCATTTTCTAGAAGTTTTTTGGGGTAAAGTGATCATTCGAACATTTTAATTGTGTTTCAAATAATAGAAAAGGGTTTAAATATACTTGAAGACTTCTTAAATAGGGCAAGAAGTGTAAGTTTTAAATATATTTCTAAGTACTAAATAAAGTTCTCTCAGAAATCCTACAATTTAATTAAATTTAGAAAGCCGTGAAATAAAAACCTATGAAATAAAGCCCCAGAAAGCTATTAAATAAGTAATAAAACTTCATATAGCCCTACACTTGATTTTGATAGAATTTTGAACCACGTAACGAAAGCAAATTTCTAATAATTTCTTAGTAAGAAGCCGTGCTATAAAAACCTTTGAAATAAAGCCCCGGAATGCTATTAAACAAGAAATAAGACTCCCGTAGCACAACATATGATTTTGATAAAATTTTGATCCAAGAAACAAACACAGGTTTTAAATATTTTCTTTGTAGGGGATTTGGGCAGCAGCTCCTATTGTTTAAAATGATTTGTAGGTGACATATTAGGTATAAAAAAAAACAACTATTAGAAGCGTTTTTAGATAGAATTATATTCTAGAAAAAGGGTGTATCTAACTTAACTTTTAATCTAAGGGTGCGTTTATGTTGGAACTGCAATAAGTGATAAAAGCGTTGATAAGAGCATAGCATAAAAAATTTATATTGATTATCCATGATCAAACAATGCTCCAATATAAAGAGCTTTATTTATCACTTATTGTAGGTCCCACAATCCTTCTTTATGATTATCTAGTTTATTACTATTAAGCTTCAATTTTTGAGTTTTTGAAGACCACAAAGTATTAGAATTAGAACTCGTGGCTTTATTTCTCTTAAAGTTAAAAATTAAGTTAAAAGAGAAATACCATCTACCGGATCTCTATTCCACGGCTGAGGTAAAAATGTTATTTTCAACATTCCTGTTAAAAATATACAAAACGAGGAAGAGTGTAGTAGAGTAGACTGTGTCAACTCTGGGATACCCGTATGACCTTTATATAAAAATTATATCATTATTATTATAAACATTAATCACTTTTGGTAAAATTTCAAACATACCATCTTTATTAGGTGTAGTGTAATGCTCATATAAAAGAAAGAGTTGTATGGCAGTTACTCGAACCCTCTGCAGTAGACCAAACAAATTTGGCAGTAACTTTGGCCATTACACTAAACTATTTTTGGCAAAATTTCAGTCACCCAACTTTAATAGGTATAGAGTAATGCTCATATAAAACAGGAAGTTGTATGGCAGCTATTCGAACTCACTGCAGCAGACCAACCAAATTTTGCAGAAACTTTGGCCATAAAACTAAACTACTTTTGCCAAAATTTCAGACACGTAGTTGTAATAGGTACAGAGAAATACTCATATAAAAAAAGAAGTTGTATGGCAGCCACCCGAACCCATGGACCAAAATGGCTGAATTTAAATATCGATGACGGCTATTGCAAAAAAACGAATTTGCGAAAATTTCAAGATTCTAGCTCCTTTAGTTTTTGAGTTATCGTGCGAACGGACGGACGGACGGACGGACAGACGGACGGACATACATACATAGCTAAATCGATTTTTTTTTTCGATTCTGATCCGATCCATACACTTGAGTATATATCTACCCCCCTCCTTCTCTGCGTTACAAACGTAATGGCAAATTTATTATACCCTTTGACTGTATATTTATTATACCCTTTGACTATATACGGGTATAAAAATCAATATTGAATATACGGTAGAAATTACAAATTTTGAAAGTTATATTTCAGTCAGTTTTATATAATGGAACTTCAAAATTCTTCAAAATAAAATTGGAATATTTAGATAATCCTTGCTTCAGGATTTTGAATTCTTATAAGTTGGTCTTTCGGGGTCAAAGGCAATAAAAAATTGTTCTGAAAGAAGGTCATCTTTCTCTATTAGTTTTCGATAATAAATTCCTAAATTTATTTCAGTTCTTGTAGATATAGCTCAGAAACTTTCGAAATTTATTAATAAAAATGGAATATTGTCCGAAAGTTTCGCTCTTTCAGTTTTTTAATAAATGCCACATTGTATAAATGTCAAATTTTGTAAAATGGAAATAAATTTTTAATAAAAAATTAATCTAGCGAATCACTCTGTAAATTAAAAGAATAAATACTATATACAATATTTCATAATAGATTAATTAATCAATTTCTGCACGTAGATATATTTTGTACATTAATATTATATATATCATATACTCATTACTAAACTAAATATTGATTTCAATTTGGGATTCTACTGTATAACATTTTTCTTAATTATTATTTTTATCAAAGTGTATGTAGGTAAATACAAATAAAGTCCTATAAAATTAGTAAAATTAGTATTCAAAACATTATTTTTAAAGTTGACTTTATACAAGTGTCAATATATAATAGTATATACATTACGTATATAATTATATATATATATATATATATTTTACATCTAATAATAACAAATAGTAAATATATGTATAGAAATTTGCATTTAAATTAAAATTTAAATTTTTACAAATTAATCCTGTGCATTACGTAATAATAATTACAATACATTTTCAAAAAAAAAAACAAAGTCCATATTTAAATAAATCGTTTTATATACAATGACCATATAATTATTACGATAGTGTACTCTCAAAATACCAGTAGTTTAAGTCATCTTTTTCAATATTACAACCAAATTTCTATATTTAGTAAGACTTGTAAGAAATGGACTTAAACTTGTAAAAAAATTGGGAACAAGACTTGAATTTGTAAAAAAAATTATTCTACTTATATAAAACTTCGAGCAATCGTTTAACGCTTACATCAGTTACATAAGCTGTAAATATGTTTCTAATGAGAATTCTATTCTAGATTTTTGAGTCCGATTCTCTTATGTTCCTCCCTCTAATTCACTTCTCTCATATGTGACGATTTTATGTAAAAATCTAAATTTTTAATTTTTTTGAATTTAACTCTAATTTTAAGCTGTTTTACACTGATTTAAACTATTTTTCATTGTTTAAATTGGTTTAAACCCAATGTGGTATTATTTAGTCTGAATTTCTACTGGTTTTATCTCAATTTAAAATTGTTTAATCTTAATCTTAACGTGTCTATTGTCCATTTTAAACTGTTGAATCTAAAATACAGCTCAGGCAAATAAATCTCAATTTAAAATTGCTTAATCTTAATTTTATTTTGTTTAGTATCAATTTGAAACTGTTTAATCTCAATTTGAACTTGGACAAGATCTTAACTTTATAAAGTTTTGTTAGTCACTATTATCTTAAAAATACTTTAAGTTATTAATTTTCAATTGAAATTTTATCTTAAAAAATATTACAATTTTAAAATTTTGATAGACTCTATCTGCTTTATTAGCTTTAAAAAATCTCATCATCACATTCTTTTAATTAAGTTTATATTCGAATTTAAGTCTAAAACGAGGAAGAGTGCAGTAGAGTAGACTGTGTCAACTCTGGGATACCCGTATGACCGTAACATATACATTATATCATCCGGTTAATTACTTTTGGCAAAATATCAAACATTCAGCTTTATTAGGTGTAGAGTAATGCTCATATAAAAGAAGGAGTTGTATGGCAGCTACTCGAACCCTTTGCAGTAGACCAACCAAATTTTGCAGTAACTTTGGCCATCACACTAAACTATTTTTGGCAAAATTTCAGACACCCAGCTTCATTTGGTGTAGTGTAATCCTCATATAAAAGAAGGAGTTGTATGCCAGTTACTTGAACCCTCAGCAGTAGACCAACTAAATTTTGCAGTAACTTTGGCCATTACACTAAACTATTTTTTGCAAAATTTCAGACACCCAGCTTCATCAGGTGTAGTGCAAAGCTCATATAAAAGAAGGAGTTGTATGGCAGCTACTCGAACCCTCTGCAGTAGACCAACCAAATTTTGCAGTAAATTTGGCCATTATACTAAACTACTTTTGGCAAAATTTCAGACACGCAGCTTTCATAGGTATAGAGTAATGCTCATATAAAATTAGAAGTTGTATGGCAGGTACTCGAACCCGTGGACCAAAATGGCTGAATTTAAAACTCGATTCCGTTTTTTGCATAAAAACGAATTTGTGAAAATTTCATAATCCTAGCTCCTTTACTTTTTGAGTTATCGTGATGACGGATGGACGGACGGACGGACATACATAGCTAAATCGATTTGTTTTTCGATTCTGATCCGATCCATACACTTGAGTCTATATCTACCCCCCCTCCTTCTCTGCGTCACAAACATAATGGCAAATTTATTATACCCTTGGACTATGGGTATAAAAAATAGTATATTATGAAAAAGTATATTAAATAAGGTATTGAGTGTTGATATCTAAACAATGGTGTAGTGGTAAGAACACTGCCTTTCATGTGGAAGGTCTCTGTTTTAAACCTTGGTCAGATCATATCTATTAAAAACATATCGTAAAAATGTATGACTATATCGTAATGATAATATTATCGTAATATAAAGTAAATTTATATAACAAATATATATATAACTCTTGTGTAAGAAAATAGATAACGCACAAATATTTGTGTATTCATAATCATACTCAAAAGTTACAGCCCAGTAACATTTTAAAATTAACATTTACACCATGTGTAATTTTTGTGTTAACTTTTTGCAGTAACATCAACTTCGATTAAACCTACATTGAGAGACGCAGCAACGCGCACCGGGTATTAGCTAGTATATTATAATATCAAAGCATTTTTTTATGGCAATAATTTTCCAAATTATACATAATCTTTGCCTATTAAACCAAAAGTCCATCCAACACACTCTTCCAAAAATTTAAACAATCAAAGCCTTAGAAACCTTATTTTCATAAATTTAATACCATATTTATATATTTCTAGATCAATGAAAACAATTCAAATTGTCAATCAAGTCATTACTTCATTACAATTATTTTCTTCCATAGCATCAAAATCAATAATTTTTTTTTTTAAATGAACACTGTAAGCTTAAAGCTTTCCTTAATTCTTTTATAAGAAAAAAAAAGTGGGAGCTAAAAATTTTTTTTTTCTTAGAAATTTATACACAAACAAATATTTATTTCATTAAAGCAAATATTTAAATTTAATAATTTATTTTTTTGAAATATCAATAAAACCAACTGTTTACACATTGATCTGGGTATATAAACAAAAAAAAAATATATAATATAGATACAAGTATTATATAATACAGTCAGGAACAAAATTAGAGGAACGAATTATTTACTTTTTTAATTTATATTCAAATATGTTTGGAGTATTAAGAAATTACGTTAGATACTAAATTTAAGAAGCTAAGAACTTGATAAATTCATTCAAGTTCAAGATAAGCTTTTTTCATCCTAAAATTATGCAATTTTTTAATTAATTTTAATTTTTAAAATAATTTATATTAGAACGGAAGCGACAGTGAAGTGGGAATTAAGCACTTAGTTTATTAATAGAGGTAATGTGAGCTTGAGGTAAAGACATGATTAACTCAGTGAACTTCAACATTCACTTTTTTCATCCTAAAATTATGCAATTTTTTAATCTATTTTGATTTTCAAAAGATTTTGCAGTGAAACTAGGATCTCAGTGGAACAGGAATTAAGCAAATGACTAATTAATAGAATGGGTGTGTGATTGAGTTCAATGCAGTTTACAAGAGCTTATGAATGGAATGAGGTATTTCTTCTCAAAAAATCTCCCCTATGACCAAATGTTTAATATTTAAACAAAACTAAAAATGTGCCTTATAAAAATAATTAAAGTATCAATTTTATGAGATGCCCAGTGTATAGTAGTGCAAAACTATCTCGAAATCGTTCATTACTTACGTAAATTAAAATGGAGGCTTTTATACAAATGGTTAACAACTTATGGAGCTGTCCAGATTTGATTGATCCTCCAAAAGTTTATTAGTTTGATTAGTAAAAAGCAATCCCTAATTAAAAAATTATTATTTAATTGGTGATAATTAATTGATGCAATAGGACTCAGATAACACAACTTCCCATGTTATATTCAACGTCTACAAAAAGAAGCAAAACTTTTAAGATAATTTCTTGAAATTTTTAAAAGATTGTATATAATTTAATGGATACTTCAGTTTCCGAGACACTGTAAATATAATCTTTTAAAAAGGCTTTTTGTTTAAATATAATTTAAATATTCTGAAAAAGATTAATAATAAAAAATTATGTAAATAAAAAAAACAAAAAAATTCAAATATATTAATTACAAAAATATTATACGAACTATGATTAAAAAAGATTCAATGCCATTATATAGGCAAATTAAATATATTTCCCAATATTATTCATACACATATTCATTTATATTAATTTATATACATATATTTTATAAATATATACTCTTATACATACAATATAATAATATATTTACTCGATCTGCATATTTAGTTTTCCCGATTTTCTTCCAAATTTTTATATATATACAAACATTTATCCATAATGATATTGAACTTAATAAAAATTCAAAGAAAAACAAAAAAAAAAATTAAAAATCGAAAAAAGAATCAATAAAAAAATTAATTAATTTTAAGATTGGAAAATTCCATTTTATTATTTTATTCTTATTTTTGGTTTTTTTTTTCATATTTAAGATTTAAGTTAAAAAAAAATATGAATTAAAAATTAAAAGAATATTTTTTTAAGGGTTTTTTAAAATAGCTGTGTATTTAATTTTATTTAAAATCTCAGATTTTCATATTATAGCTTTGGCAAAAAAATTTTTAAAGTAATCCTCCACGTATACAAAATATGTAAATGTGTGTAAAGCAAAAACCAAAACAGGATTTTTGTGTTCGCTAACAATAAGAAATTAATGGATTTTCATTTGAATATCTGTTATGTGCTCTTAGTATATAATTCAGGTCTTCATGTTTAAATTATATTTATTGTACATAAAATATGAATGAGTTTTGGTTTTTCTATGAGTGGATTTATACTAAGTACACCCGAAAAGTGTTATTTAATAATCTTCTGCAATATAGTCAAAAAAAAGGATTTGGAAATAAATTCCATAAAAGCAAACTACTCTATAATTTAAAATACCGAGTATATTTATTTAAACCTCAATTTTATTTTCATCCTAAAAGTATGCAATTTTTGTATTTTAATAAAACTCAGTAAGATTCACTACCAATCTGGAGTGATCTTTATAGCAGTCTAAAATATACATATTTAAGAGCCTCGTTCACATAGTTTTAAAGTGTCTAATGTACCAACCTAGGGGTCCAATCAGTGCCAGCTTAGATTGCTACACGGGTCACAAAGTATTTTTTAAAGAATATAACTGAAGACAGTTATTTTCATTTTAATTCCCCTTTACGATCAAATATATTAATAGTAGAATACAATTAAATAAATATAATAAATAATATTAATATAATCTAAAAATAGCATCCTAACCCATAATAGTCTCAGTAACCGAAGATTTTAAATAAATTGCACTATCATTTATGAAATATACTTTTTATACAAATTATTCATCATAAAAGTATGCAATATTTTTGTGTATAAATAAAATACAATTAGACATTGTATATACACTTTTCAAATGTATTATACATGGCGTTAACATCACACCATTACTTTTATATTTATATTATTGAGCTGCTATAGACCCTCTATTGTTAGAGTAAATAACTTTTGCATTGCCTTGACTCTATCTGGCGTTGAAATTATAAATCCAAAAATAATTAAACGTTTAAAAATTGTTTAAGGACGCCGCGACTTGCATTATGTTAGTATAAAATTCCTTTGTAGTTTTTGTCGTTTCAATCGGTTCGGACTTTATCGGATATATAAATAAGTATCTTTTGCGCGCATTATAACGAATTCATATAAGTGGTTTTGGTTCTTGTCTCAGATAAGGGATTAGACACCTTCAACTAAACTAAAATTCATTTTTGAAGCGAACTGTTAACTTAAAAAATATTTACAGTTACTTGAAAAAATTATTACATTAGGCTCCAGATACTCCCAATAAGACTCTCAATAAGACACCAAAAATTTTAATTTTTTTTTTAGTTTACGCTTATCACAGAAATAAAAATTGTTGCTTCTAGCGCCATAACCCAATATCCTTTTAATAGCAATCATATCCTCCAAATATCCAAAATCAACACACAAAGAAAAAACGAAAATGTAAATTTACAAAAGAAATTTAAAAAAAAAAAAATTAAAAAGTTAAAAAAAATTAAAATTAAACCGACCAAGAAATAAAATTGATTTTCATTGTTGTTTTTTTTTTCTGAGCATAAGAAGTTCGATTCGTCCTTTAGTCCTTCAGCCAAATCAAACAAATAAAAGAAAATTTTATTATTTTTTTTTTTTTTTTTTTTAAATTACGCGAAAAACCAACAATTTTAAATAAAAAAATAAAGAAAATTCTCAAGCGATTTAATACTTGACCTTAGAGTTATTTAAAAAAAAAAAATTGGTTTTTACATCACTTTGTTTTTCCATATTCACCCAATTGGATAAAATGATTTTTATTTTTTTTGTATTTTCATTTCTTCAATTTTTATTTGGGTTTTTCATTTGTTTTTCTTTTTTGTTTTTCATTTGACTTTAATTTTCATAGGTTTTTCTTTCTTTTGTTTCAGATTTTAATTATTAAAAGTTTTTTTTCTGGTCTTTGTTTCAATTAAAATACAACAGAAAATGAAAATGTTTCAATTACACAAAAGAAAAATAAAAAAAAAAAAAAACAAAAAAAAAACATTATACATAAATTAAATTCATAATTGCAATTTGACTTTTTTTTTTTCATTTACATAAAATTTATATTTTTTTTAAAAATTTTTAATATTTTCTTTTTAATAATATTAATCATGTACCCAACTACAATTACAATATATTTAAGTATATATATATAAAGTATATATATTGCCTATTTATATGTAAATTTATAAAAATTAATTAAATTTTTTTGTATCTTAAGATACAAAAAAAAAAAAAAATTTAATTTATTTTTCTGTCCTTTAAATTATTTAACAGTAAAATACTGAATTTAACATTTAAATCTGCTTAGTTTTTCAAAAATAATTTGTTTCAAGGAACAAAATATCTGAAGATACGAATAAGGATACATAAATTATAAGATCCTTGAAATTTTAGGGTTTTTTGAAGAATTTTGAAATGAGATTCAATTTAAAAGAATTTTTATTGTTGTTAAAATTAATTAAGAAAATTCTGGAAAACACTAGGCTTCCATATCTGAAAAGTTGATTTATCCTTAGTCACATATTACAAAGTCAGATTATCATACAGTGGACTTTTAAATTTCGGGAATTGGAAGCTAAACCAAAAATTAACTTGGTCAAATCATATTTATTTTTTGCTAAAGATGCTATAAAGTGGTTGGGTGGGCATCTTGTACTAGTGCAAGACTAATTTCACCCAATCTGATGTCTTTAATATCCAAAACACTTATATTTGAACGAAAGTCGAATGCGCATACAAACATTTTGACTGGAGCGCCTTTTACTGGGATATCTTAATAACTTTCTATACAAAGCTATTTGTCTTAAGAACAATCCCATTGTAACCACAGTGCTCAATCCAATCAGTAATAGTTTAGTACCATTAAACCTATTTTAAATATATCTAGTAGCGATCAGCACCTGTTCTAAAGAAATTAAACAATTAATCCCTACGCTAAAAATTTTCCAAAATGAGACAACGAGGCAACAGAGGCTTATTAATTTTACAAAAACAGACAGTTTTAACGCACTAAACTTTGATTGAATATTAATAATGGAAGGATTGTCAATATCAATGCAATGGAATGAGGGATGATGAAGACATGACAAAATCAAGATAGACGTTAAGGTAAATGAATTAAAATATTTGGCCCCAACACTGAATAAAACAATCTACAAAATATTGTATTGATAAAGAGGTCCTTTGCAGTCAGTAACACACTGATTAAAGCGTGCAATGAAGTAACAACTCACCTTTTCATACAGAAATTTGGCTTAAATTCGTAATATTCTATGAAAACTTAAATGAGTTCTAGCTTAGTTCTATGGATTTGACCTATAGAGTTTAGTAATTCAGTTCCTATTCTGCAACCTTTTGAAGCATTCTGTAAACTGTAGAAGCAGTAGCTATTGTGTTTCAAAAGAATTTGCTTAAATGATCAACAGTTTGGAACAAAAGCGGGAGATGTAAATTATATAAAGGTTCCATTATATTGAGCCTTAAAAATCGTTCAAAAGGGTCTATATTAAAATATATTATTGAATTTAAATTTTTATATTTTACCAATACAATAATATCAAATAAATTTTAACACACTTTACCCATACTCTAAAAAGACCAGAAGTTATTAATTAATCATTAAGTAATTTTTTTGTGAGAAAAGAACTACGGGTTTGACTAAAAAAATAGCAACATTCGATTGTAAAATTTTTAAATATTTGATTGGTTTTAAAAGTGTAGGTGATTGAATTAAAACATTTAAGTAAGCACTAAGTAAAACAACCTTTAATAATAATATACAGTATTAATAAATAGATTGCCTAATTATGTTTATAAATTTACAAGGAAATCCAATTTATTTTGTTACCCTTAAATTGTTTAATAGAAGATAATTAGCTAAACATTAAAAACTACTTAAGGTTTTAAAAGAAATTTACAAAAATATAAAAGTTTTATAATTTTTTAAAAATTTATTAGAAATCTAAATTTCAAGGTATCCTCAAAAAAAATTTAGAAGAAGTCTCGGATAGGATGAATTTTAAATTTGATTTCTCTTACTACAATCAAAATTAAACAAATTGTTAGTTTTCTTCCAAAAAATTATTTATTAGTTTTATAATATCCCAAAAAAACCGAACTCATATTTAATTTATATAGTCTATAATATAGTTGACCTTGTGAACTCAGAGATATCCGTACGAACCATGGTAGTAATTAAAATCAATTGAACAATCACTGTGCCTTTAATTTATCATTAAGATTTTTTATATTTCATATTTGAACACTGGGGTATTCCTGGACGTTTGATCGGATCTCTATCAAAAATAAAGCAGGAACCTTACAAATACTTTCATATAAATTTTACTTGAACTTCAAGTTTTACTTTTATTGATTTTTGAGTTATCAGTGGAAGGGACGAACAAACGGTTATAATCCGAAAAATTAATAACTAGATACATATCATGATTCACAAAATCTTAATAACAACTGTGCTAAGAAGAATAGTTATTTAAATTAAAAAATCCAAAATAGCACTGAGTTAAAAACTCCCAAATATATTGCATAGATAACAAAAGTCGCTTACACCCACTAATTAACAGAAAATCAAAAGTGAAATGGATATACCCCTTCCTACCCTTTACTCTACGCAGATCCTAGTTCAAAGTATCCCCCTGAATCCTTATTTTTTTCATAAATGATAAAATTTGCAAATCAATTTAAATTCAAGAAATTTTAAAGATAAATTTAAACTGCAAAACCCATTTTTAATCAGTTTTAAATCGACATATTCAAATTTAAACTTATTTTAAATAATTATTTTGTAATTTAATATTTTTTTTGAAACAAAATAAAAAATAAAAATGGAAAAGGAACATCTCAAAAAATTTTTAACATTTTATAAATTTAATTTATTATAACAAAAATAAAATTGAAAAGCAAAAAATGAATGAATAAGCATCATAAAAAAAAAGAGATAAAAAATGAAACATAACCTCAAATGTTTATTAAATTTTACTAAATAAAATTATTACACAATATTTTTTTTAGGTACCCATATCAAAATTTTACAAAAATAAATTCATTTTAATAATACCATATTTTACATACATAATTTTAACAGTTTTGAATAAAAAAATTAGTGCACTCTTTTTTGTTTTTTAATTTTTTATTAAAAATCAGAATTCAGTCATAAGGGAGTGAAACAATCCTTTTTCTTTCAAGCGTGTTTAACAAGTAATATTATCATAATTTAAATTTTACTATATATTTTATTTGGTTACCAAGGAGATTTTGCAAAGAAAATTAATTTTTTAATAAGACACTTATTTGTTTTACCAAGTCTAAGTTTGTTTCAGTTACCATTTGTCATTTCATTTGGTTGAAATCGAAAAAAAACTGATTGAAATATTAACAAGATCCACTTTAAGCTTTTGAATCGCAAAATGATAAAAAAAAATAGAATTTTTAATTTCCTGCAAAAATTTATCATAAAGTCAATTTGTCAGAATATGGACATTGCACGTTTGAGCTCTTCATATTAAATCAATTTATACAATTTAATCGAATATTTTTTTTCCACCACTGTAAACACATATATAAATTTTAAAAGCTTCATGTGTAGATTTCAAATAAAATTGTATGACTTGTCATATATCACTTTCATTAAAAATGTCATTCATCTTTTTCCTTTTTACAATTTTAGTACTTTTTTCTTTTGTTTTTTTTTTTTTTTTATTTTTTTTTATTCCTTTTTAAATTGACAAGTGGTTTACATTTGATAAAAAAAAATTTATTATTAAATTGACCTAAAACGTCAATAAAAATAGAATTTTTTTTTTTACTTGAAATTATTTCAAAATTATTTTTTTTTTTTAAATTCTCCCCACTCCTAAAATTTAATTTTTTAACTTAATGACTTTCTTTTCTAGAGTTTAATAACCGCATTTATTTGAATATTATTCAGAGTAAAAATTATACATATACACATTTCTATGTATATATTTATATATTCGTATATATATACAATACATATAAAATATATGCATAGATAAGATCAATCATTTTCTATGTAATATTTTGGGAAAGTAATTTTATAATAATATAATGTTTTTAAAAATTATATTTAATAATTTTATATCAGTATATAACTGATATATATGAACTGATGTGCATAAACTGATGTAGATAGAGTGAGAGAAATATAAATAGAAATATTATTATAGCTTTATTATATACTTTTATATGAACTTGCTTGTGTCTATGGCTTTATTTTTCATTCTGTCAATTAGTGATACATTTATATTAGAAATCTGACCATAAATTTGTAAGATTTGTATAGTTCAGTAGTTAGCAAAGTGGCTTAGGGTGTAGATAGATCTGAGTTCGATCTTCCTTCGAAGATAAAAATTTTTTTGTTTTTTTTTTTAAATTCAAAAGAAATAATAAAAAAAATTAGAAATAAAATTAATTTATTTGGATAGTATCTTTAAAAATTTGTAACTAAAATACTTCACTTTGATAATATAAAAACATAGACCAAATAATTACATAGACGATCAGTTTCATATAAAAAATTTTTAGAGTTTTTTTTAAGTCACTCCGTACATTTTTGGTTCGTTAATTTAAAATTTATAAAAGTAGGTACTTAAATTAAAAAAAAAATTTCACCATGAAGCGAATTTGAACCCACGATTCCAACATTTTATAAAATACGAAACATACAAAAAATAAAATACGTAACTTATTCATCTTTATATTTTTAAAATACAACAACAAAAATTTATCAGTCACTTGTTTTTGTTTACTTTTTCTGTATGTGTATATTAGAATCGAAACATAATCTGTGTAATACAAAATGTACGAAATTATTTTATTAATTTGTATTAATATGCAATATATGTATATGTATAAATTATAATGTGTTATGTGTCTAAATGTAAGTTTACTTGGATTTTTTAAAATAAAAATCTTATATAAATAAGCGAGTGCCTATTTTGTTTTTGGTGTATATGCAAATGTAAATGCAAAAGATCTACCATCAATTTTTGGATAATGAAAATTTTCAACATTTTAAGCTTAAAAGTTTTCAAACATTAAAAGAACTGTTGAACCAACAATTTACTTTTATATTACACAGTAACAAATTCCCAAGATCTACCTTCAATTTTTTATTTTCTACATTTTGGGGGACTAGTACTACTTTAATAAAAGTATATATTGAAAAAAATATTTTTTTTTATTTTATTTTATTTTAACCGGATTTTGAACCTCATTCATTTACATTCGACATCCAATTAATTTCGAAACATAAATAAATTAAATCAGCACGATTATTGGATTAACCCAGCAAATTTGCAATGTCTTGGATTTCTTTAACAATTCATATTTTTATAATTTTATTTAATGTTCAATAACTGGACAGTTTCTATTTATGTAGCTGTGTTAGTAAAATATCGCTGAAATATATTTTTAAATTTATAATTCAGATGAAACTTTGTACATTAAGTTTAATGATTAAATAACGAAGTAATGGTCTTTAATAGTTAAATTTTCTGATTAAAATCTGAAGCTTGAAAATTTGATGTTAATAATCTTTGAAACTCACCAAAATTTTCAAAAAGATGAGCTCGTTCTACAATCTTATGGTATGGCTTCTAGGTAATGACACTTGTTCTACTGATCTAAAGTCAGTTATACTTCCTATTAAACAATTTCAACGTAACACCAAAGGAGCGGCAAGTGCTCACTTATGCACTGCGGATACTGCAAGATAGTTTATTGAAAACTCTTTTGTTGTGAGGACTGCTAAGATGCGAAAAATGCTCCAATCTAATGTGTTCGCTTTGCATCAATAACGTTCCATACAATAATTTGCAAAAAATTTAAAACGAATCGTTTTAGGGTCAATTCCAATTCTACGGACTTTGCAATTCAATTACCAAATGAAAAACAATGTGAAACTAAAGTTGGTTAGGACTTATGAAATTTGAATTTAGAAAGTCGATTTTCAAGAACATGTTAACAAATCCTAAACTACTTCAATACTAAGACAAATTATTCAACTTTATTTCCTTTCAATGACAGTCCATATATTTAAATTTTTCATTTAAAACCCATAAAGCCCATTATAATAAGAACTTCCCACCATTGCAATATAATAAATATAAAAGAAATAAAAGATATTTAGTATTAAGAAATTTTTAAAATAACTCAAGGACGTTCAAAATAACTGAAACTCATTTTCTTTTGTTCAAGTAATTTTTGAATGAAAAAAAAATATTAAATATTTTTCCATGAATTTCAATTTGATAAATCACATATTTTTCTTTTATTCCATAGAATTATAATGAGAAATATTTTTTGAAAAATATTAAGTTTATTTTTAAATGGAGCTATTATTCTATAATTTTTAGATATGGGAACGAGTATATAATATTGACCAGTGTCTCCTCCAATATTTGGCCTTTCATCTGTCCTTCCGTCTGATGGCATGATAGCACAAAAACCAATGATACCTTCTCTTGAAAAAATTTATGAAGGTGAGAATTCTAACTGACTCATAACGGGCATTGGTTTCCAATTCTGTTAGGTTGGAAGCCCTGGAATCCTACCTTTAAATCGATTCTATCAGGTTTCGTTAATGTCTGTTGACTGTTGAAATAAAATTATAAGTTGGAAAAATAATTCAGTGAGCAGTATTTCAAAGAGATCAGTTTTCTCCAGAGATTTGTTTGCTACAGTAATTAGTCAATAAAGAACCTAAATCTTCAAAAGCTGGTGCTAGGGTAGAGTGCACATTGTTAAGGGGTTATGTTTAATGGCACAAGTTAATAATTATTATGTACCGATATTTCTGCATCAATAGTAAAAAACAGATGAAACCAAATATTAAAAAATAATTAAAATACAAAATATAACTCACAGATACATAAATTACTTAGAATGAAAATAGAAAATTATTTCAATATATAAAAAACAGGATTGTATCTATGGAATTTTTTAATTGTATGGAAAGCTTTTCTAATCACAAGAAAATTATTTGGCTAATAACCTTCGCTGCTATGCCATTACATCCCTATTTTACAGACAGCCTTGCAAACCTTACAGTCGAGCAATTATTAGAATGTTAAAAAAAATTTAAGAGAACCAAATTAATTTTTTTCCCACTATATGAATCTGAATGGTCTTTTCAAAACTTCTTCTAGGTCTACACGCTATAAACCTAACATATTTAATTTGAAAAAAAACACAATAGCACCTTTATTAACCCCATTATTTTTTAAGCCATACACAGTACACACTAATGTAACGAACAAAAAACAGGCATTTACAAATGCAAAAAAAAAACACCGTTATAATTTTAGGTTAAAACAGTTACAAAAACAACAAAAAAAAATTAAAAAATCAGTGAAAATATACTATTTAACATATAAAATAATAATAAGTAAGAGAGCAAATATATTTTAATACTTATAAGTTATAACAGTAAAAAATAAAATATTAAATCAACAACCAACCAACAGTTATTCATATTCTCTCATTTTTTTCTATTTGTTTTGTTTTTGTTTTGTAATTCTCTACTCTTCCATTTTTTGTCTCATATATTTTTTCTTTCACTTTTACGCGCGTTGTCTAATGAATTTATGCAAATTTATGATCGATATCAAAAAAAAAAAAAAAAAAAATACCCAATCCACGAGGACACAACCTAAAGTCAAAAAGCTTTTTACGTGTTCTAACATTAAATAGCGAGATAAGTTTTTTTTCGTTCTCTCCTACTGTTTATGTACCTAAGATGTATGCAAATCACTTTGTAACATATTTTTAAAATAATTTTAAAAAAAATTTACCTATATAGGTTTAACTCGTCTGTCCGTTCGACAGTCCGCCCGCCCAAAAGTTGTTTACAAAACTTTTACACCATTAGAAATTTAGTAAAGAAATTGGAACCACAAGTGTATTGCCAAAAAAATTAAATTCTTGGAAGAACTTTTTTTCCATAGATCCACCCATCCACAATGCTTCAGCCTACCAAATTTTGGAAAAGGCTTATATTTAAAAAAGTTATAACAAAAGTTCTATAAAGCATATTTTTAATCTGAAAATGCCAATCGAAAGCAGATAGAACTCTTTCCTTGAGCCCTACTCGTTACGGATCTTCAGCCTCCCAAAGTTCGGAAAACTCCTATATTTAAGTTGTTATAAGAAAAGTTCTATAAAGCATATTCTCAATGTGGAAATGTCAATCGAAAGTTGGCAGAACTCTTTTCCAGAGCCCCAGCTTCTATGGATCCTCATCTCCCCAAAGTGCCTAACAGCCCTATATATAAATTGTGTTAACAAAAGTTCTACAAAGCATATTTGCAATCTCGAAGCGCCAATCGGTAACTGCTTTTATAAGCTTTATAAATACATATTATATATGTATATAGGGTTGCCACGTGGTACTATAATTTACCGTTATGCGAAATACAATTTTGGTAAAATTTTTTTCCCTTCATACATTCCAAATGGTTTGAGTTAGAAACTTGATATTTTGAGAACAGTTTGATCTTAAAAAAAAATGTATGAATCGCGTTATAGTATGGTCTTCCAACCAGAACCTGTAAGGAGTTCAACTAACCTCCGAAATTTTATTTTATAGTGTATTAACAGCGGAAACAGTAAACCTTATTTATGAAGCCTTGTTTAATTTTGTAAATGTGCTTTTTTAAAAACCTTCGGATTCTTTTCATTACTTTGTTTTTGTTTCATAAAACTTGGAAAACATGGAAAATATCTCGATTTTTCATAACGGTTTTATTTTTAATTTTTTTTTATTGCAATTTTTGTTTTTTTTTTTTTTTGCAAAAGTAAAAATAAATAAACAAACACATGTAAAAAAAAACAAAAACAAAAATAGAAAGATGAAATGAAAAATAAATAAATAGAAAAGTAAACCAGAATCATCGAAAGAATGAAACAAAAGAAAAAATGAAAGAAACAACAACAACACAAAAAAAGTTTTTTAGAACGCGCGAAGGATTTTATTATGCAAATACTTCGGGTGTAATTTTTTCCTTTGTTTTTTTTGTTTTTATTTGTTCTGTATTAATTTTTTTTGTTGTTGTTGTTTTTATATTAGTTTTCTGTTTGTTTTTTTTGTTTTTTTATGTATAATCGTGAAAATGTCAGTCAGTAGTTATGTTATGAATGATAAAAGGTAGGTGACATTTAATGATAAGTTAAAAAATTTTTTTTGTTTTTTGGTTATGTTTTGTTTTAATTTTGTTTTAAATTTAATTTAAAAAACTTGTAAAATAAGTGGTACTTCTGTAATCTGGTTGTCTGTTTATGTTTTTAGAACTCTTTTGGATAAAATCTTTGATTTGAAGGTTTATTTTTTTGAAATGGTAGTTGTACATGGTACCATTATCTTGTCTAGAAAAATTACCCTACTTATAGCTGATTTACTTTTACTGACTATGCACCGGACTATTCTACCATCTCAATCTTATGGGTTTTAAATTGAAACATTTCAAAATCCATGAGTATGAAAAGCTACCAACTTCACAGATTGAAAATATCGTTACATTTCGTCTTAAACAAGATTCAGACTCATTTAATATTTATATTTTGGAGTCTTAAAATATAGTTTAACAATCCAGTTTACAATCTAGTTTAATTTAAATTAAAAATACTATTCAGTGTACAGTAAAATTTTTTTTGTATGCAGTTGTATATAATGATCGAATTAGATTTGTAAACGGTTCTTATAACGTAAGTTTTTTACATATTACAAATAATTAGTAAATATAGGACATAATTTTTATTTAATTAATTTACTTTAGTCTTACGAATTCTAACTTAATACGTATATAACCTATACGTATAGGGCTTACTTTAAAATTTGTAAGATTTAATACTTTTAAACACAGATATACTATTAAAGTGCATCTTCGAATCACCAATGTTACCCTCTGAAAGATTTGTCAATATCCTCTATTAAAACCTTGTATCTTAAGCAATCTTGATTGACGTTGTCTTACATGCTATGCTATTACATGCTATTTACTTACATGTAACTGGTCTATAATTATTTAAAAATATCATAACATATTAATTAGTTTGAATATACCCAATTTACATGGAAAAACATAATTCGTAAGCTAATAGAACCAAACACACCACACCTATATGCAATACTATAATTTATTTGCATACTTTCAGGGGCATCTAAATTCAATTTTATTGCACTGTTGTTAATGCTTATCTTATATCATATGTATGATATATAATAATAAAATAATACAGATTTCCGTTAATAATAATACAGTTATTTTATATATCATTATATTTGCATACTTTTAGGGGCATTTTAAAGCCTAGATAACTGTTATCATATTGACGAATACAAAATAAATATTTGATTTAATTTTTTTCTATTTTCTTTTTCTTTTACCGTTACATTTTATGTTTAACAATAATTATACAATATATTATTTATATATATACATATATATATATATATATTTAATATGTACATAAATTATATTTACCTATATTATATTTTATATAAATATTCAAAAAATATAATATGAAAATATTTCATTAAAAAAAAAAAAACAAAAAAAATAAAACAAAATAAATGTATATTATAAATATGAGTACAATTCAAAGTATTGTGAATATTTTTTAGATACCATTTTTTTTTTTGTTGTTGTTGTTGTTGTATTTTTTTTATATTTTGTAGATTAAAGGCGTTAAAATGCGACACTTAGGGGATTTAATAATCATATTAAAGAAGAACAAAACCAAAAGTTAGCAAAAAAAAACAAAATTAAATAATAAAAATGTTTTCCACCATATTTTCTCTTTTTCAATTCTTTTATTTTCTCATTTTTTTTTTTTTACTTCATTTCATTTTAGATTTTTTGTTTTTTTTTGTTTTTTTTTTTGTTTTTCTTTTCTTATATACTATTGTTCTCACATTATCGTTTAGAAGCAATTATATATTTTCAAGATGCTTTTAGCACAATTTTATTTACATATGTTGATATACAATAGGATATTTGCTATTTGTATATATATATATTAGTATATATATATAATAAGTATGTATATTTTGATAATCAGTATGTGTTACACAATTTTATCTGAATTCATGTTAAGATATACATAAATGTATGTATTAATATATATACATATATACATAGAGTATTAAAAATATAGACCTAAACAAATATATATACACATGTATATATATATATATACATTAATGATATTTATGTAAAGAAGATTAAAATGAAAGAAAATAGCAGTACTTAAAACAGTAAACAGTGGTATGAACAAAACAATAAGGAATATAATATATATATATATACATTTTTAAATATAATACATAAATTCTTTTATTTTATATATATGCATACATATACATTAAAATATTCAGGATATATATACATATTAAACTGTTGAAAAGCTATATAATATTAGTTGAATATTAAGGACATATCCATTTTCATTGGAATCCTACTAAAAAGAAAAATAAAAAATAAAAAGAAATTAATGATATTTCATTCCATTTTTTTTTTCATTTTTTTGTTTTTATTTCCCACTTTTCTTCAATTTTTCCATTCATTTTCACTTTTTGTATTTTTTTTTTCGAATCTAATTTCTGACGAAAAATAGAATAAAAATACAAAAAAACACATTTTAACTTTGAAAGTATCTAAAGAATCTTAAAGATATTTAGATACTATATATATTAAAGATTTAAAAAATATGATACTTTACTCTTTAAGAAATGACATTGGAAAACTCGTTATTAATTGTCCTTGATTTGACAGTTCGGTTTGTTGTTGTTATTGTTGTTATTGTAAAAAACTTTTGAAACAACAAGTAAAAGAACATTTAACATTACATTTTCACACTTTTCACTATTATTTCTTAAAGCCTCATTTTCCCTTTAAAGTATCTATAAAATTCTGAAAAACAAAACACAAAAGTATCTTAATAAAATTAGGATCATTATTTTTTTAAATTTATATTATTATGTTTTATATAGACATTCATTATCAATATGTACATATATATATTCAAGGACATTTTTATTAATTCAAAATATTTATAATTTTATTCTAGGATTTTTATTTTACTTTTAACATTTAAGTTGTTGTTTTTCCGTGTATATTGGAAATTTTTTGATCAATAAAATGGAGGAGAAAATCAAATAAAATTTAAAATTATGTATATTTAATGATTGAAGAATTTTATGATGCCATAATTAACACGTGAAGATTCGATTAATGTAAATTATTCAATAATATCAGAATTCAGAAATCATAAATATTTGAGCAAATTGTATGACAGGGGCTATTTTAATAATGTTCTCATTGGGATTTTTTTCCATTCCCTCGGGTGTTAAATTTGAGAGGGTCGATTGATTATACTGGAATATAAAATTATTAACTTTTGATGTCACATTCATATGGCTAAGCCCCCAAGACTAAATAAGAAGACACATTTAATTAAAAATTTCAAATCTAAAGTTAACAAATTTTTTAGAATTTACACAAAAGTCCTATACTTAAATGTTCAAGGTTCCTGTACTTAAATTTTAAAAATTCCAAAAATAAGAATAAAGCTACTCTAACAAGTCTGTATTTGATTTTCCTGAATAAATTTACATTTATAAAAATTTTCTGCAAAAGGCGTGACCTGATCTTTTAAGATCTCATTTAAATGCTGCCAATTACATAGTTGTATCTTAAATACCTTATGAAATAATAATTTGAATAAATAATATTAATAAAGATTCTTATTTTATTACTCTAGTATTCTATTAAAAGATACGCATTACATAAATCAAAAAAAATATTTATTTTATTGTTTTTGATATGTTATATGAAAAGTATCTCATAGTACAATATAAATGCTGAATTCAATTAAATCCTTAATTAAATTGTATTTACAAAACTATTGTAATTTTTATATCTATTCAAAATAATACTACATATTACTATATTCGGATATTAAATTTAGGAATATATATTTAATAAAAAATTTTGAAATTCATATACAGAATATATATTTATATAATATTAAATATATTTATTATAAGTTTATATTTGATAACACCTCACTATATTGGGTCATAATATATTGGCTAGAAGTTTTCAATAAAGGGAGATGAATAATCAACAGATGACCAATAAAGATAGGTCTTTTATACATTAAGCAACTCATAATAAGAAAAAGTAGTCTCCTATTTGGGAGAATATTGTTTCCATGGATTCCGGATTATTTATTTTTAAATTTTGTCAGTTTATTTTGCTGGAACTGTACGATAGAACCCTGAAACTGTACGCTGAGCTATAAAGTATTTATTTTTTTATTCCTTTTCCCACTTCTTTAAGGAGTATGATACATTCACCAAATTATTTAGACTAGGTTTCCAGTTCGTTAATAGTTATATTCCACACATTCATATATTTAAAAATCCTTAACTCTTGAAAATGAAAAACGCGTAAGTCAACATTTTTCTTATTCTAAATCTACAAGATACGTAATCATAAGCTTAATTTGATCTATGCCTTATTGCACCAATCACTTAACGCTAGGTAATCAAATAATCATATTTTTATCATTTTTACTCATTTTTTCATTTAATGTCACTAAAAGAGCCTTGGGGCTAGTATAGAGTTCATATATGTTTCATATAATATAATTAATAATATAATTTTTAACTAATCAGAACTTCATTGAAAACAAAACAACAAAAATTTATCCATATTGATTTTTTGACTTATGATTAATGGTTAGTGCAATAGGGACAAGCTGATTTAATTCTGTTCTTGAAATATCTCTTAGTGCATAGTTTTTAGTTATTTGACTACTAAACACAAATTCTTAAAGAAATTCCTATCTTCTGAAGATTAAATTTCTATTTTATTTATCTTTATTACATATCGTCACGTATTTGCCAAAACAATGAATGTGCAAAAATGGTGTTTTGAGAAAAATGAGTTTAAATGTTTTCTTGAACTTTGTAAATCAGCTTTTGAACTTGCATTTAGTGTTTTATTTTATTTGAATATGAAATTTTCACTATTTTCTTTAGACACTACCCCTTTTTCTGTACGGTATTTTATAACAGAGTTTTTGCACATTCATGGTTTTGGCATTTGCTTTTTTTCAATTTTTCAATGAAACAATTTCATTAATTTTCATCATTTTTTTAATTCTTGTTCAAAGTTTAACAAAATTGGATTTGCTTGGATTTCTTCTCAATTTTTGAATGGATGGAATCACATTTCCATTTCTATTTCATATGTAGACGCTGTGTAAACAATAATGCAAATAATGTAAAAATCGTTATTTTTAAAAATGGGTTTACATATGATATGCCAAAACAATGAATGTGACAATTTCGTCACATTCATTGTTTTGGCATGATTTATTATACAAAATTTAAAAAATTTGAATTTTCAAAAGTTTGGAATCATAGTCTTATTGCAGATAGAGACATTCGTGTCTTTGGCATATTATTCTTTAGGAAAAAATACGTTTCTTAGTATTGCAAACTCAGAATTGTCAAAAAAGCACATTCATTGTTTTGGCATATATGTGACGATATATAAATGTAACCTCATTATTAAAGTTGACTTTAGCATGTAGTTTTTAATTAACTAATACTTATTTAAAACCAATTTTTGATTAATTTTAACGTAAAATCATATTTCAAATTTATACAAAAATTATACTGCAATATGTACAATAGTAAATTATAACTTTAAATCAACAATATAGTATTATATAATTATAATATAAGAAATTTTTCATTATCATCTATTATATATAATATAATATCTAATATTAATATTAAATAATAATCATAATTTTATGTAACTAATTTATTTTGTTATACAATCTCATTATTATTATAAAAGATATATGATTATTAATTAAATATCTATTCTAATAAGAATATATAAAGTTTAATTTTAAAGTAAAGAAACAGTAATCTATTATAGTTATTATTAAATTAAATTGCTTTATCTATATAATATTATATACACATTTATATATATATAGAGTGAAATCGTTATTATAACAATTTATTCAAAATGTAACATAATAATGTGTATTCCTACAGTAGTCCACCTTTAACTCTATTAAAATAACTAAAACACTATTATATTTGTTCATGTCACTTTTATAATTTGTCAAAATATTAATTAAAAATCTTATCAAATGTTTAACTAGTAGATATATACATATATAATTTTTAATGTTTGTTCATATTTATGTAAATAATTTAAATATTACAAGAATATACGTATATATAGTATACGTATACATTACATATATTAAAATTTAACCGATATTATCTAACCAGCATATTTCGCATAATTCTAAGGTTTTTATTACACAGCAGGAATTCTAAAATACGAAAAAAAATAGCTATGAATATATAAAATGATATTCTCACAAATTACAGTGATGTACAAAAATGAATCAATGAATTTTTTTAAGTTTGTTTTTATTTTATATTTCTAATTAACGAAGTCCTGTAGAAACGAAGAACTGTAGAGGAAAGTTGTTGATTTTGAGATATTAAGACTATGCGAAGTTCCTTTGAAGAAGACATTGACACACCTAAGCCACGCCCATTTTAGAACAAAATTTTGCTATGGGAATTTTTATTAAATTTACACAGTTTATATAGAAGACAAGCTTCAAAAAATAATATTAAGGTATTAAGGTGCAGGAAATTTGGAGTTATAGTAAGTAAGAAGTCTTTAACACACTTAAACCACGCCCATTTTAGAACAAAATTTTGCTATGGGAATTTTTATTAAATTTACACAGTTTATATAGAAGATAAGCTTCAAAAAATAACATTAAGGTATTTAGGTGCAGGAAATTTAAAGTTATAGGAAGTTTCTTTGTTGCAGACTTTGACACACTAAAACCACGCCCGTTTTTTATACAAATGTAAACATTTATTTTATAGCTAGGCATACAAAAAGGATATAAACGATTTTGAGTATAGCAAATATAGGATAATAGGGGGAGGAGTAAATGGGTGGAGTTTAAAATATTTAGGAAGCAACTAAATTATAAATAAATTTTATTTTATGCTTTCAATTAATATTAATATAGCTATATCGAAATATAAAGGCAAGAGCTCACTTTGCATATGAATGTTTAAAAATAACCAAGGCTTACTGCAGCTATTCTCAACTGGGATCTTTATTCAAATAAATTCAAAATAATTTCAAAGATTATTTGAATAGATTCTCCCATATAACCATTGTAATTGTTCGTCACTGTATATGTTTGAATAAATAAATATATATTTTACCTATAATTATACAATATAATGTTAATGAAGTTAACTTGAATATCACTATCTGTCTATTTCTATATCATTATTTTTTATTATTTTTGTTTTTCTTGTTTTTTTAACTCATTTATTATTATGCTAAACATTTATAGTTTGACATTTATTACAATCTTGTAACTTTATTATTTTCTTACACTTGTAAATATGTAACTATTGTTGTACAAATACATGCATATAAATTCATATGTGATATGTGTAGGAAGATCTAACCAATATATTATTATATATATGAATATATACAAAAATAATATTATAATTTTATTACATTGCGGGTAATACAAGTAGCAGCAGTTATAGTATATAATAACAGGTTTTAATAGATTCAGTATAAAATAATAATTTTACATATATGTATTTGAGTTTATATTTGTGTGTGTGAGTGTGGGTTTTACACCTTAATTGAGGATATATGGATGAAATTTTGCGTCTAAAGTCTAGACGATACAATACAGCTTATTAGAAATTTAAATTTATTTATTCTTTTTTTTTTTTTTAGAATTTTTTTTTAACAGTTCATGTTAAGGTTTAACATATTTTATTTTTTTATTATTTTTTTTTTTTTTAATTTATTTGCATAGAAATTTTCTAAAAATAACAATATGGTGTGTGTGTGACAAAGAAGTCTCGTGAAAAAAAAAAATAACCGAGAAAAACACAAACACAAAGAAAGTAATTTATGATTTTCACATGAGGAGCCGTTATTAATAAAAGAATTTTTTTAATTTGCCTAAAAGTATGCAATTTTAAGGGTTTCTTTTATTTTATCACTTGAATTTCAAGTGCAAAAAAAATAAAATTAATAGACTGTATATATTATTAATTGTGCACTTCATATTAATGTTCTCATTTAAAAGATTTATGACAGTGTTCATAAATCGTTAAATAAGATTTATAACCAAACAAGAGTGAGGTTGTGGTCTCCTAATGTTTAATAAATTCAACACAACTGTGTTATTCATTTCAGTCCTTTTTCATGTTGAAATAAGCACCTGAGACTAGATATAATTTAGATCTTATGTGTAAAATTTAATTAATTTTTTGAAATAATTACAAAATTTTTGTAAATAAAAAAAAGTTCTAGGTTTTAAAGAGTTAATTTGAATTAAAGTTCGAATAAATTATTAAAAATTATTTTAAAACAGAGCAGTATAAAAAAGGATGCAATGAATAATTATCACAAGAAAAAAGATTTATTTTTTTTATTTCCATTTTTAAAATTAATCCAAATTAAATCGAATTATAATTAAATAAATTTGTTTTTATTTAAACAAAGTTTGTGTCTAATAATTTTATAAAATTTTTTAATTTTATTTTTTTTAAACAAAGAAATTTCAAAAACTTTCCAATTAATTTTCTCCTAAATAACACAATAATCTGCTAATGAAAGCAGTAGACAAAGTCATGACTTTCTGAAAGATGTTGTAAGAAGTAAAAGAAATGGTTCTAAGAAGTAGAAACTCTCAAAAAAAAACGCCATATTCTAAAGGAATAAAATATTTAAAACTTCCATTAAAAGTTTTCAACGCCCACCCGCACTCTGTGTTAGATGGTTTATCACACCCCATGGAAATCCGTTTGTTATGCGCACGTTAATTTTGTATTTCATTCCATGTGTTCTCTAAGATTGGTAATTCTTATGATTATAACTTAGTTAAATTTAAGTAGTACCTTAACCTCTTTCTCCTTAATATCCCTTAAAATCTTCCCCATTGCACATAGTCGAATAATCAATAAAACTTCTACTTTCATAACCAAACTATGCATTCGTATTCCAGGTCCCTCTCTCCCTAAGGTATGATTCAAAAAAGATATAGTATTGGTGTAAGTTGCAGACAATCCAAGAGAGGCGCAATTCCTATTGGTGGCTTTTGAAGGTTTGCGGTACCCCATAAAAAGGAAAAATTTTTAGTTCCTATATTATTTATACTTTTTAATTATTTGGCATATTCTGTGAGGTTTGAGTCGTAATATTCCCTTGAATCATAATCTGCAGTGCCTTCATTTATAATTCCTCCAACAAAATTAACTGCTAAATGATTTTCTCATTCCTAGGGGCGAAGGACGTTTTTAAACCAACAAAATCAACAGACAGACAAATTTAAAATTAAAATTTTCTCGAAAAGACTAAAAAAAGAGTTAACTTGAATAAATTTTTCTTTTTAATAATCTAAAAGTTCATAAATAGTTTGTTTTTTAATTTTACTTATAGATAAAATGCTTTCTATACATATAGTTCCTATTATGTACACATACATATATACTTGCAAATAAAAAATCTTTAGTAAATTAATGTCCAAAATAAAAAAAAATAAAAATTTAATATTTGACAATTTTTCTTTTTTTTTTTAATTTTCCTCAGTTTTTCCTTTTGTATTGACATTTTCTTTTACAAAATTACGATCGTATTTAAAGTTAGTAATGAGAGAAAAGAACACATACAAACACATTGTAATTAGAGAAATTCCAACATTTTTTTTCTTTTATAACAAATTATTAAATATTTTTGTAATTGCTTGCAAAAAAGAAATTAAAAAAAAAAAAAACAAAAAGAAACAAATAAAAGTTTTCCAAAAAAAAAAAGAGAAGGAAAATAGATGAGGAAAATGTATAGTAAAATGAAAATTTTATTTAAACTTAAATGAAGAATACTTTTCATACTGTACAATTCTTATTTTTAATTATTCAAATGGATTTGAACTAAGTTTTAATTTTTCAATTATTTGTCGGGTCAACTGTTTATCTTATAAATTAAAATATTTCGGAAATCTACTGAGGTTTTTGTCAATTTTACTTGACAAGCTTCTACTAATCAACTAAAAGGATTCCTCACAGGAAGACAGCTTTCTAATTAAATAATCATTTTGAATAACTTAAATTAAATCTCTTGAGTTATTTTTTTTCTCTTAAGAGTATAGGACTTCTAAAAACCTCTTCCTCCTGGCTTGATATTAAGATTATTGCTTTATTTCAACCAGAGTTTCATTATTTACCGGACGACTTCATTCTTAAACCTAACGCATAGGTTGTTGCGCAGATGTTGAGTGTGGTATAACTTCATTTGTCTTCCTTATTTTGTAAGGGCTTGGCTGAGGATTTAGTAAAAATAAATCGATGCTTGGGGCATATAAAAGTCATAATATGTATTTAAATTCCGAAATACTATTTATAAACACTCAGAATTTACAGCAGAATATAAGATCCGAATCATGAGCTACCATATCCTTAAAATGATCTCTGGGCCTAAAATAGGTAAAAAATTGACATATAGTGAGAGAGCATTACTCTATTAGCAAATACTTTCTAAAAGAAATTTCATTTTAAACACAAAATTCCATTCTATTCACCTGAAAACATTTAAAAAGTCTTCCTCTATAAAAGTGCACAATTTCTAAGTCAATATGGGTTTTTTTTTTAAAGCATAAATCTCTGTCATTTTGTTTTTTTTTTCATTGTATTATGAACCCTTTTTCTTTTAAGGTCACATAAAATTTAATAAATATGTTTTTCATAACGGTAAAAAAGAAAATTTCTTTAAAATAAAATTTTTTAACTGCATTTTTCTTTATTTTACATTATATGTTATAAGTTTAAAAAAAAAAATTTTCATATAAGAGAATGTCCTTCAACTTTAAAACTAACATACAGATGCACGTATTGAGGTAAAGAATTTATATGAACATTTGATTTATATTAAGAACGTATGTGTATGTATATATATGTTTTTTTTACATTATATAAATCAAAATATTTTTTTTTTTTTAAATTCTTCAAATAAAAACAGAAACCTTACAATATTTACGCTTTTGTTTGCCAAACAAAGTGTGCATTACAGTTTCAGTTCAATTTAAATTTATCTTTATATATTAAAATGAAATTAAGGGCGTTTCCAGAGGG
>OY720443.1:4010244-4051797 GCA_963082915.1 Dolichopus griseipennis | reverse complement strand
AGATATAGCAATAGCTGCAATGACAATAACAAAACAACGTGAACGTGTAATTGACTTTAGTAAACCATATATGTCATTGGGGATATCAATTATGATCAAAAAGCCTATTAAACAAACACCTGGAGTTTTCAGTTTCATGAATCCCTTATCACAAGAAATTTGGGTAAGTTTATTTATTAATTTTATTATTGTTAAATGTATGTGAGTATGTATGTGTGTGTGTGTATATGTAAGGTGTCCCAAAAGTGTATCTGTAAGAACCGATTAACAATCTATTAGAAATTAAATGCCTTCAAATCAGGGCAAACCAGATATTTCAAGTACCAGTATAAAGTACAATTTGCAGTACCGTTGCCTGGTAATAATTACTTTGCCAAGTATCAATGATGGAAAATATTTACAAAATACTTTAATATTTGGAATATAATTGAAATCTTGTTTCCAGTATTTTTTGGTACTTAATTACTCAAAAATACCTAAGTATCAAAAAATAATTACTTAAGTATTTCTTAGTACTTAATTACTCGAAACTACCTAAGTGTCAAAAAACAATTATTTATGTATTTCTCGGTACTTAATTACTCAATGCCAATAAGTGTCAAAAAATAATTACTTAAGTATTTATTGGTACCTACTTAATTACTCGAAAGTACCTAAATATCACAAAATATTTATAAAAGTAGTTAAACTTAAAATGTAATTACTTTCTGAGAATTATAAGTACTTTTACTTGATTCTTTCACTTATACTTAAATTTTGTAAGTATCGAGATCTAAGTAATACTGCTACTTGCACAGTATTGAGTATCAAGTGATTACTATTATACATAACTACTATTTTACTCAGTATTATACAGGTCTGCTTTAAACCTCAAGTACTCCAAGTACTTACTACTGTACTTGACTACTATTTCACTGCGTATTATACAAGTCTGCTTTATACCCCTAATTTAGACCTTGATTTTCCATTTTAAACGAAGTTGCTAATTGAATCACGTATTAATTACAGGAGAACTAAACCTGTAATTAATACATATATATGTATATATATATATAAATATCACAAGGTTAATTTTAAAAAACTCGAATTTTACCAATTCAATATCATCAATTATTTAACAATTCCATAGCTATTTCAATATTATAAACTTTTGAAACAACTTATACATAAATTTTCTTTCATAAATTATCGAAATATATAAATTTCATTTTTATTGGAATTTATTTAATATGCCTAAAGTATCAGGAAAAAATCCAATTTATATTTTTAATTTATTAATATATAGGTACAAAGTATAAATTGGTTGTACAATACAATAAAAACTTAAGAAAATATATAATACGAGTATAATTTGTATGTAAGGATTCTATTGACGCGACAATAACGCGTTAATATTGTTTTTTTTTTCATATAATACTAAAACTTTAACAAATAATAAATTTAAGTTAGGGTCTAGACATAAAATCTACATAATTTTTATTAATAAATTACATTTAAAATATAGTTTTTATATTAAAACCCATTTTTTTTTTGTAAGATATTTTTTTTCAAATGAAATTGAACCCAAAAATAATAAAAATAAAAAACTTATTTTATTGTTTAAGAAAGTAGGATACATTGTATAAATCTATTTTATGATTCATCTTATTAATTTACATAAGAATATAATAAGTTATTGGTTTAATGATAAGTTTTGCATATTTCGTAATTTTTATTGCTACTTTTTCTGATGGAGATGAAGGCTCAAGGATTCAACACTATTTAGATTCGTATTTATTTTTTTAAATAACTAGCAAGCTTTTAATTAAGAAGCTAGCTAAAATAATTTCAACCTTAGTTTAATCAACCACTACTTTTTCAATACCCATAACATTTCCTTTTCATATTTTTAAAAACTTTATAATGTTCGGAAAAATAAGTATTTAGGACGTCTTCGATTGCGGCATTTTTTAATAAAATAGCTCTAACGGTACTTTAAAAATCTTACTTGCATGATTAAATGCCAATTGGTATCTTAAAAGTTGTTAGTGCCTTCAAATTCGCGTAAATTAAAAACCAATCTTTTGTTAATCGGCTGGATGGCACAGTGTTTAGAGTGCCGAACTTTCATGCGAAAGGCCCGGCTTCGAATCCCAGTGAAGGTGAAAAAACTTTTATCTGGTTTTCGACTCGACTCAGCTACCATTCGCCATTGTATTCAAATTAATGGCTTAATTAATAATTATATGTCTTTAATAAGAAAATGTATTAATATAACAATATAAACAAATAATTTAATTGAATAATATAACCCACAGATATGCAGTTCAAATACAAAATATGATAATATAAACAAAAATAGAATGGCATCTTTTGAAAATCTAAGACATTTTCTACATGTTATAAGGCGTGTAGTAACAACATTGTATATGGAATTCATTTGATCGGTTCCAATATTTACAAAAATTCCCCCTGTTCCGACATGCACAATTTATAGTCACGCTATTTAGCCTATCACAGTAAAAACAAAAAAAAACAACTTAAAGTGCATTTAATGAGTGAGTTTTATATTCTACTTTATTACAATTTGCAAATGTCAATTCTGATTGACAATTAAATGATGTTCACACAAGGAACATATTTAGACAACATATACATATAAAGAGTATACACACTTATTTCAAGTTTATATTAATAAAATAACATTGTCTTGTAATTAAATAAATACGTTCTTAATTTCATATTAAGTGTATAAGTGTATACTATTTACTTATCAAATTCAATTTCAAAATTCAGTATGCATATATTATTTTTTTGCAAAAATTTTGAGCATTTGGGATTCTCACAGATGTTTATTGTTTTTATTAAATTTTCATAATACAAAAATTTTAAAACGATAAAAGCATAATTGGTATATAGAATTAGTTCCGAAGTTTTCTTAAAGTGTCTTTTGATTAATCAACTTCTAATTTATTCTAAATTTTAATCTATGATTGTCAATTTAGAATATATAAATTTGATTTATTTATTATATTAATGTTTACAAGGCCATACAATACATTTATTTGCAAATTGACAGGCCCTTTTCTTTTCGGATGTGAGCTAAAACTAATATTATTTATTTCGTTTATATTATATATTTTATTTATTACTATATATATGTGGTTACCATGGGGATTTGTAACGAAAAATTATTTTTCTTTTTCCAATGTTTTTTTTTATTTAAATATTTCATGACCCCCCACCCGACAATCGAACCCGCACTTCCCGAGTTAATAAGACAAATGTTTATGTTTACTCACTACACAACCGAGGCCCGGTGTAATAAAGTAATAAAGATATCACATATTTTTTAAATCTAATAATATCCTCTTCTCTACATTCTACTTTGACCTCTCTCTGTTTTTAATTTTTCAAGGACTATTTAAAATAAATTAAGAAGAAAGTTTATACTAACATGGAAATATCAGGTCACAAGCGATTTTGCCTCTGAACACAAGTATTTATATTTAAATATAATTATATTTATATTTCCTTTTTAAATTAATTTTCTTTTTTTTTCTAAATTAATTCCACCACTCGTTATTGTTTTGCCGATTTTAAATTATATTGTCATTGTTTGCCATTTTCTTTTAACTTCAAAATTCAATATTTTACCCTTCATTTTGTTCATTTTGTTGAAAATCTTATGTGTCAAAAACATTATTAAGAGGCACTCGTTTTAAGTATATTTTTGACGAATGTCATGTTATTTTTTGTTGTTATTTTTTTTTTTGCTGTTTTTTTTCCCTTATATTGTTTTATTTTTAGATTACCATTTTGTAGCAGCATTTATAATTGACATTTCTTTTAAACTGATTTTAATATTTAGAGTTTATCGTACACACAATGTAAGATTTTGTATTAAAGTACGAAATGTCATGTTGGCAACTATTTAAGCCATTATTAATCTTTCATTATCTTTTGAAGGTTCGTCAGGTGTATTCTTAGACAATTAGGCTTCGAATACGCGGAAAACCAGCGAACGATTTTTCAGAAATAGATCTGAACATAACGGTTGTTATATAAATGGTTATATAGGATTGTTTGCAGAACAGTCGCTCGCTTCCTTTTTGTACGCTCCAGGCAAGAGCTAAAATTCATTCAGTTTCGTCAGCAATCTTAACCAAATTTGACAGCCCGTGTTAACTGTCAAACTTACATATGAGTTTAATACCCGTCTAATAATTAATCACTGTAGTTTTATTCATTACAGAATATTTTTTCAAAACTTTTAATAAACTTACTTAGGTTTAAACCGTTCAGAATCGTTCACTCTAAAATACGATAGAGAACACTGAAAATATAAATAATATAATAATTTTTGACTTATGATTATGATAGACAAAATCATTTTAATCCAAAAATAAAATTTTATTATTCAGTACCTTCAAAAAATTAAATTTTTTTTGAGGACACTTATACTGCATACACAAAAGATTTTTTTTTTTCATCACATAATATTTTCTATATCCTTTTTTTAATGTCCTTAAATTTTTTTTTTTATGTCCTTATCATCATACCCATTTTTACAGCAAATTTAAATCTAATTTTTAACGAGTAATTATTCCTTTACCCTCTCGCTCACCCGATATCAGAAGAATAGAACACCTTTTATTAAACCAATATTGTTAAAAAATATATTATTAATAATAAAATTTAGGTTTTAGGTTTTTTTTTTAGGTAGCACTAAGATAAGATTTTATTTCAACCTAATAAAAATAGGTATGATATAAATTAATTTATTTTACCTTTTTTCCAACCTTGCATAATTTAATTAAAAAAAATAAATTTTTAGTAGAAGGTATATAATTTTTTATTATTTGATGCAGTGATTTTGTTACCTTCCTAAGGCTTTAATCTTTAAATAAAGAAGAAATTATAGACCTTCTTCATATTCAGATTTTTTTGGACATTTAATCTGGTTTAATACGCCGACTGTAGTAAATGCTTGCTATGTTAAGTGTTGTAGAAGTATTAAACCTTTTTCGAAGCAATGAAGGAAGGAACTGAACTTATATCAAATTAATTTTAGCTCCAAAATTATTGTAGTTTCTTAGGAGTTACTTACATGGGAAAATTTATGAAAAAGGTTATTGGAAATTGAAGCGTTCGCTTGAGAAATTAAAAATTATTATTTCTTTAAAGAGTTTATATCTTTATTTATATCTCGTATAGGCGAGGGATTCATTACTATTAAAATACTACAATAAGAATGCACAGTTCATGATCTCTTCATTGAATACCAAAAAAAACTAGGTGTTTTAAATTTTTCTAAAATTAGTTAAATCTTATGGCAATCGTTTGTATAAAATGTGGATTGTCTAGTTCAGGAGACCTTCCACACAACTTCTTTATTTCATGTGCATACCTTTGGCTTTAATATATTTTATATCAGATAATAGCTTGCAGCATATTTTCTGGAGTTGATACAGTTTATTCTACTTTCTTCCTTTTTCGGTTAAACTGGATTGCTGTAGAGGGATTCAATTTTTCATTTTTTATTAAGCCTTAAACAGAAGGGTTGCCTCAAATTGAAAGTGTGTCAAAATTCGACAACTTATCAATTATTTTGTTCCTAAACATCTAAGTAGTATTGCAATTTAACAATTTTATTTAATTCAGTATTTCAGAATTCAGAGTATTAAAACCTAACGTTTGTATTTTTAACATCATCCAATTCCATTTAAACACTTAATGGTCTTGTAATAATCCAATTTGAAATCAAAACATTGTCATTTTGAAAAATTCTTAAACAAAATCAAAATCTTTAGTTTTCTTGTCCCAAGTACAAATTTATAATGAAAAATAATAAAACATCCATGTTTAAACATACTGTGTTCTACAAATGCCAAGTTGAAAGCAATTAATTTCAATTTTGTTAGAAAATCGTTTTCCCTGAATTTAATTTTTATAGTTTCCAATCAAAATTAGTTCTTATAAAAAATTTATATACATAATTATTACTCTATATATTAAAAACTAAACACAACTTTCATGTATGAAATACTAAAATAACTCAACAAATTGATTTTGGAAAAAAATAAAACAAACTGAAAAAACAAAAAAAATAAGAAAATTGTTTGAAAGTTGAAAAAGAAAAAAAAAATGTCTATAAAACCAACATTCAATTTAAATTATATCACTTTATTTCCCATACAAACCTCATAAATTTAATAAATCCCTTTTTTTTATTTTTTATTTTTATTTTTTTGTTTTAATTTTTATTTTCCCAAAGTTATTTTATATGAATTTCAAGTTAAATACTTCCTATTAAGAATTTAATCGACAATAATTTTTTTCTTTATCTATCAATATTATCTGTATACAAAATTTATATGTATATATACTTATGTATATAAACATATACAATATTGCACAAAATGATGCGATATTTTATTACATTGGATACATTTAAATTAAGATGTTTCATAAGGTATTGTAAAATATTGTGCTTTAAGGATTTAATATTTTCATATTAATCTTATATTAATTTTCGCATCCGGTGTATGTATGCGTGTAAAGAATAGATATCTTATGTAAACACATTTTAATGTTAAACCACTTGTCACTTGCCAGTAAAACAGCCTGTGTGAACGTAATTAAATGCATTACATGACATTTCTGAAGATTTATGTCAATTTCAAAACTGACAATTGAATCCACAATAATTCTTGCAAAATAATTTTTGAGATCTTTTTTGCTAAGTTAAACCCACGTGCTTCCCACGTACCTCCGTTAAGCCCTCAGTTAAACCCACGGCCTCTTAATGTTTGTAAGAAATTAAATTTTTTAGAAAATGTTTTTGAAGATATAGAACAATAGATATAGAAGAATATATATATATATATCGAAACAAATATAATATCTTCGAAAATGAACATCTGACCGATAACTCAGTAGTCAAGTGGCGACTTTTCAATCAAAAAGTCTAGGGTTCAAATCCTGGTTGGATCATATCTAATAAAAAATTATAGTTTATATTAAAATAATTTAATAAAAAGTCCAAATGTCGAATAGGCAAAGGATTAATATTATCAGGCAATATTTACTATTAACTGGTACTACAAATAAATAAATAAATTCGAAAATAAAATTAATTGATTTAGCGTTCGTTTGTCACAGTGTTGAGTATTTTAATCTGCAGATCAACACTTTAGCAGTATTTATAAACTATTAATATTATTATTTGTGCCCTTCACAATTTAAACAATGCGCAATTATCTTAACATTCGTTTACTTACCACCTAAGCACAATGAGCACAGTCAACAAAGTCGAAATAGTACTTCAAAAGCTAAAATATGTCAAACAGACAATATTGAAGTAACCAACAAAATTTCAACGAAGCAAAAATTATTTGAGTTTTAACTTTAATTTTGATAGCTATCTATTTTTGGACATTTCTCAAAAAATGGCTTCGATTATTGTGTGTTGGCTACGCCCAATATATTAAACATGTTATATCCACAAATTTAACATTTTATTTTGAAATTCCACAATAATTTCATAACTAATGTGAGTTTTAATAAATCAAATGGTTAAACTCACATTTATTTATTTATAATTAGTAAGAGGACCATATTGGCTGATATTATTATAGTCCTTTGCCTATTTGGCATTTGAGCTTCTTAAATTAAATACTTTCAATTCATTTATAACTAAAATATTAATTATTTGGTTTATATTATATATTTGTATATTTAAATTAAATTTGGTTGCCATGGGGATTTGTAAAGAAAAATTATTTTTTTTAATATTTTTTTCTAATTAAAAAAATTCATGACCCGTACGGGAATCAAACCCTCTCTCCCTCGGTTAGTAAGCCAAATACTTACCCACTAACCTACTGAGGCCCCATTTACTCACATGACAATGCTCTGTAACATTTTAAACTGATAATCTAGGATGTGGACGACAATGTGGTGACTTATTGACAAAGTCTCCTGGCTTAAAGCTTTATAAATTTAAAACGTGAAATTTAAAGAAAGTTCCAAGTCTATTGATATTATTACGCAGAACACTGTATTAAAATAGATAAACTTGTAAGAATTAAATGAGGAAAAAAAAAACAAAAAAACGGAAGTAAATACTATAGATGTTTTTTTTTCAACGTTATATTATTCTAAAAACACATTTATTTTATTTTGAAAACCAGTTTTTTTTTCCGTCGTCCATTTTCTCTATTTATTATTTTCATCATTTTTCTCTTTTATCTCTATCTATCTTTCCTTTTCTTCCTATCGTATTATATTCAATTTTTCTTTATAACTTCAATTTGAAAAAAAAACAGATAAAAATTAGAAAAAAAAACAAAAAAAAATATTAAATGACCCTTTCTTTCTCTATTTTTTAATTTTGTTCTTTTTATTCTCTGATTTTTTTTTTTTTTTTTGGGTTCCCTCTCTCATTCTCAGCAATAAAATTATCACTCTACTGAACAGAAATAATGAAAATCAACATTAAATCATTTGTGGAATATTTATATATTAGAATACAGTCCAGTAGTTTCCGTTTCTTGTGCATTTATATTGTCTTCTCTTTTCCATTTTTTTTTTATTTGATGTTTTTGTTTTTTTTTTTTTTTTACCAAATAAAGTGTCTTACAATAACAAATACTTATTTAATATAAAGTGCAAAAATAATCCTTAAGACTGGATACCCGAATAAAAATTCATGGATCTATATAGAAAAATTAAAGAAAAACCAAATCAGATAACTAAAATCCTTATAGTCCTTGTTTTGAAGTACACAATCATCAAAGATAGTTTTATCCATTTTTGTTTTTGTTTTTTTTTTTTATTGTTATTTTTTTTTTTTGACAATGTCGTTGTCGTTGTCATTGTCATCAACTATCAATTTTTATTTTTTTTTTTTGCTATCACTATATATATAATCATTATAATCATCATCATCATTATCATCAACATCCATAATATACTACTAAACCGTTACCTCGATTTCTGTACTTTAATAAGACCACAATTTCTGTTTTGGGAATTCAAGTGGAATCCACTCTTCATATTACACATTCAACATCCATACATAAGTCCAATTCTAAAAATGATATTTAAGTGTATATACATATATAAAGTGTATACACTTATATAATATTTAGTCTAAGTGAATATATGTATAGTTATATACTTTTAAATTTATATATATATGTACAATATTCACGACTAATTTTATACCTTTTCTGCTCAGTGACCTAAAAATTGAGTTGCTTTTATGTATCGTTAGAAAATAATTTCACACCCTAACAAATTGTACCCTTTTTATAATCTTAAGTAAAAAATCGGAACAAACACAAAATAAGAAAAAATAAAAACAAGTGAACGGAATTGAAAGCGGAAAAAATTGTTTACTTATTTTTTCATTTTTTTTTTTAGTTTTTTAATATGCTATACACAAAGAGTAAAATACATATAAAAATAATCTTAATATATATTTGTATATGTGAATACTTGTATAACATACAAAAAAACGATGCCATTTTAGTGCTAAAATATTTTACAGTTAAGTAATAGAATTGTAACATAAAATCTAATAGTAATTGTTCTGTAAATTATTTATAACTTAATAATATATTAAAGAATCTAAAAATATACTGTGTCGCTAAATGGGTTAAGTCTTTAATTGACAGTTATATGAATAATGCGCACTCGCGCATTTTAATGAATAATACTGAAGTTTGAACAGTTGAATGATATAAATGTCAAATTTGTTATTTAATTTAAATTTAAATTTTTTTTTTAAATTAAAAATTTTATATATCTTACAGGTCAGTGTTATATTTTCATATATTGGAGTTAGTATAGTACTATTTTTCGTATCAAGATTTTCACCTTATGAATGGCGGGAAATTCAATATTCAGGTAAAATATTTTTATAAATTTATAATTAATTATTAAATGTATTGTTCTTATGAGGGTATTTATGAGTTGATGCAATAATGTTTAAATATTATATTGGATGTAAACCCCTTTCAATCAAGTAAAGAACTTTGCATAATTAACCGTTTTATTTTTGTAAGATATGTTATTTTGAACCTAGATCCTGTAATACCCAAATTGGAATAGAAACAATAGTGCAGCGGCCTAGTACTATCCCGTGTTTAAATTGTATGTGGAATTCAATAAGACCAATTCTAATAACACGAATATAATATGACCCCCTGTTCCAGCATGTACCTATGGTATTGAAAGGCTTATTAGACTAACAGTTAAACAGTCGGCGCTTAAAAAAAAAAAAACTTTTTTCGGACAAAGTTTTAACTTTTAATTTTTCGGAATAATTTCCAATTTTTCCGAACAAATATCAAATTTTGCTGAACTAATGTCAATTTTTTTCGGAATACTGTCTTATTGGGATTAACGTCACGGTCACCCTAATATCCGATTATAATAGTTGCATATTATAACTAATAAATTTAATTTCGAATTCTTTTAATTAGATAAAACATTTTTTTTAAATTATCTCCATTCATTTTAAATTCGATTTTAATTAAAGTTAATTGACCTCAAATTGCTTCTTTCATATCCAATATAAAATATTTATTAATTTAAATATTAAATTTATTTAAAAATTCCCTTCTATATCAGTTACCAAAATAAAAATAGCCAAATGCCAATTTTCCAATATCTATATATACATATCTATATACGTATACAATTGAGAATACAAAAAAAATTTCAGATAATTAATTCTCATATGGTATAGACGCCAAATTATAAAAATTGTAAAATAATTTTTAATTTATTTTAAAATTCAAGAAAATAACGGCAATACCAAATTTTAGTTTTCTATCTTTAGTAGTTTCGGAAATATGCTTCTTGGTTTTAGAAGGTATGTGAGAGGTACTCAAACCACACCCCAATTTATCGTAAATATCTGGGATATAATGTAACATGGCGCAACACATGTGTACTAAATTTTTAAGCATCTCTCTTAATTAAGTTCGGAAATATGGTTGTTAGATCTTGGGAGGTGCGTGAGAGGGTTCCTTACCACCATTTCAATTCATCCAAACTCAAGAGACATGAAGAAAATATGAAGGAAAATGCTTTTACCAGATTTGAGGTTTCTGTCTCAATTGGTTTGGGAATTATGATCGTTTGGTCTTAATTCGGTTAAAAGCTTCAAGAATCCAAAATCATTGTCCGATCTCAATCCCAGATGATGCTGCGCAAAAATGCATATACGTTTCTATTTTTAGCTTGCTTCCTTTTGATGGTTGCAAATATCGTGAACACAAAATTAATATACCCCTATACCTATTTTAGGTGTAGGGTATAAAAATCAATTTAAAATCAAAAATTTTTTCAAATTCTAATTACTTACTAATAGTTTATTAGAATTCATTGCAAAAATGTTATATGTGAATTTGATTAAAAAAAAATTTTTTAAATTAAGTCTTATCACTTAATCGGATTTAATTTTTTTTCAATTTTCTATAAAACTTTTTTTGGTGCATACGCCAAATTAAAACCGAAATCAATCGCCATTTTTTTATTTTGTACATAAATAAAACCATCCAATTATCAATAATTTTTATTCACTAAAAATTATTCATGTTGCTAATCGGCAAATAAAGCAATCGATTTTTTAATATAAAATATAGAAAAATTTTAAATTGCTCTTAATTTAAATAGTACTTATAAAAGTATGTTAATATTTTATATATTTTAAATGTATGAACATATATAAAAACTAGTAATGTATACTTGAAAAAAAAACTTTCAAACATTTTATTGCATCAACTGACGTTTAAAAAAAACATTGTATCGTTGATTTTTGCAGCAAGCGCTCAAGAACTCAATCACACACACACGAGTTAAGCTGAAAACAAAAGCCCAAAAAAAAAGTTGTGAAATTCGCCCAGATCTGTTCAATGATAATCCAAACTATGATATATCATTAGCTTTTAAATTAGAGATTTTTTTTAGTAGGAATTTCCATTGTCCTTTCGAAATAGATGGTGCTTATCGAAGAAGTTTTCTCCAACAACTTCCGATATCCTTTAACTAATTTTATTAAATTGATGAACTGATCAAGTTTAATTGATGAAATTTTGATTACGTGTACCCAGTTGTCTCTTAAGTGCTCTTTGATTCGAGTAAATTTTCCATTGGCTCTCCTTTGGTCAGCAAAGAACATACTACACACTTTGCAAAAACTTCTAACCATAATCAAACAGACTGACTCTAAACGATTTCAGGCTTTCAATTTCAGATATTTCAGATATAAGTATTGAATGACGGATCACTGTATTGCGTAAACAATTCTCCATCTATACATAATAAATCATTGGTCTAATTTATTCCAATTAGTGAAACATATTTTGATATTTTACATATATGAACATGTATTCATACATACATTGATATTTAATTACCGCCAGAATATGAAATAATAATAATATCATTGATGCAAAATAATAAACTTCATTTCCTTTATATTCAGATTTATTGAAAATGCATTTCCTTTGCATCACAACCAAACAATATGTTTTTCTTTTTTTTACCCCTCTCCGTTTCTGTTTCCGAAAATATGAAAAACAATAAAAGTTGGACATTAAATAAAACTATGACAGCAACAAGAACTGTCCTAGAAAATTAAACAAGGCAATGCTAAAAATAGAACAAAAAAATTATAGTGCCTAGCACTTTTAAATTTAAACATTCAGATATTTTTTATGGTCTTGAAAATTTTTTACTACAACACCATGCATGCAACCATCAACATATCTGCTACCAATATTCAATATTATATACTAACAGCCCCATTGAATATTATAGCATACTATATGTTAACAAAATAGTGTATTAAAAAATGGGGATGCAAAAGATGGGGTATTTAAAAAAGAGGGGAAATGAAAATGCAAATATGATGAACAATAACTTTGTTCATGTGTTATTGATGTAGAAACATTTTGTATATATTTTGAATTAAAATTACAAACTCTAATATTTATACTATACTACTACTATATACTAATATTTTGTACTCTTATATATATATTTTATACAGAAGTTGAAACACATCATGATATACCACCACCGCCACCACCAACCTCAAATCAACCACCTACAATGCAAAAAGTTGCTGTTAATGAATTCAGTATTTTAAATTCATTTTGGTTTGCTTTAGCTGCATTTATGCAACAAGGATGCGATATATCACCAAGATCAATATCCGGACGTATTGTAGGTTCAGTCTGGTGGTTTTTCACGCTAATATTAATATCATCATATACAGCCAATTTAGCAGCATTTCTCACGGTTGAAAGAATGGTAACACCTATCAATTCACCCGAAGATTTAGCAAGACAAACGGAAGTTCAATATGGTACATTATTACATGGTTCAACATGGGATTTTTTTAGGGTAAGTTTTTTTTTAAAAAAAAAAATTGTTGAATGTTAAAAAAATAAAAATTGGAAATTGTAAATAAAATGAGATTTTATTGATGTTAGTTTATTGGTCTTTAATAATTTTAAATAATATTTTGTTTCATAATTATTTATTACAACATACAATATAGACAAACAGTTGCAAGTCAAATAAGTTTTCATTGTTCTTGATTCTTTGATTATCCCGTAGTTTTTAATTTAAAACATTTTAATATTGAAGTTGTAGTATGGGGTCTTTGGAAAATATTTAAATAGAATAACTGTTATTATTTACAAGATTTTGGAATATAGGATAAAGCCTATCTATCTAGGAAATCTATCCATTACACCTGTTTCGTAGATTGAATCAATTTGACTTATTTTTTCAATTTTAACTTTAAATTAAAAAATAAATTTAAAAAAATTTTTAACCTTATAACAATTTGTAAAAATTTGAAATATTTTTAATTTTTATTGATTTTTTTCAAAATTAATTGCGGTGGAGTAATTTAATTAAACAAATCAAAATTTTCGGAATTAGTTATTGATGTCAAAATTGATTAGATTTTTACCTTTCAATCGAATTTTTGAATAGTTTCAACAATTAATTCCCCTTTTTCCAGGGTATTTATGTATTAATCTACTCATGTTGTTTTATTTTAGAAGGGTTTTAAAGTTGGTAATTGTAGAAAGAACTGTAATTTGCCATAAACTTATCATATCATATTTGCATCATACTATGGTAACACTTTAATACATTAATGATATTGTTAAGCGGTAAGAATCAGTTCAATAAGACTTTTGAATTAAAAGCATCACTTACAAATATTACATGACACGACGACAATGGACTTCTTGTTTTCAATAATTTGACATTTAACGTTATAATACACGGTGGCGAAAAACGACCGATGAGGTTTGAATGTTTAATAACTTTTTAATTTAATGGTTAATATTTATTATTATTTTTTTGTTATAGAGTTTATTAATGGGGAATATTTTTAACTTAAGTAGAAAAATTATATCCCGCAAGTGGTGACTATTATCGGCTTCGCACATTCTTGCTCTTTCCAGTACATTTTCCATAACTTTTCGTCATTTTGATTGCTGTTCTGTTGTGTACTGTTCCATTTCCAATTCCCCAAATTTTCTTTACAAAATTCAATAAAAAAATAAAAATAAAAAATATAAATAAATTTAAAAAGTTATTAAACATTCAAATCATATAGGTTGTTTTGTGCCACCCTGTAGATTGACATATGTATTTTTATACAAAATTTTATATTTGAAAAACCAAAAATTTTTAATATTTTTTTTTGTAATTTTTTTTGTAATGAATGTATATGTAGATGTATATTAGGTATTAGTTATTTTTAAACTCGTCTTCTTATAACTAAAGACGAGTTAATGATTTGTCTAAATGGTATTTAAAGCGACTGCCAAAGTTGGACGACCATAGTAGTAGATGCTTTAAAAAGCAATTCAGTAAGCTCTAATTATGTGGCCAAAAACTATGCCCACTTCAATCAAGCGTTATGCAGTTTTCTTTCTGAGCGAAAAAATATTTAAAAAACACACTTATAGATATAAAAAATGATCTCAAGTGTTACTTCTTTCGGCAATATCAAAGGAGTTGGATATGAATCGTAATGTGGTTGATCTCATGAAGGACGATTTAAATCGCATGAACTTATTCCTTCATGCTATAGGTTTTGAGCAACAAATATCCAATCTTAGACTGAAGGAAATTCAGTATTCAAAAACGGACTTTTTTTGTTTTGTAAATAGCAAAATTTTGGACTTCCAAAATGTGTTTTATACTATTTGAGAACCAAATAAATTTTTGGGGAAATTCATTATTCCTTTAAATATTAAATAAAGGAAATTTTTTAATTAAAAAGATTCATTTCGTTAATAGAAACCATATTTTTTAATTAATTTAATTGGACTATTCTTATAGATTACATTGTATAAAATTAGATTACTTAAAACTATTTAGTTTTCTTTATTAAAATTATTTAAGTTAAGCGAAATCAGAATATCAATATTTTCTTGTTTAATTGATCAATTTGAATCGCATTCTAAAATTCTCACCTTTTAAAAACACAATATTACCCTTCAATGATTTAAAATTTTAATTTACTTTTAATTATTCTTATTTTCAACTAATTTTAATGTTAATATGAACATACTTCTTTCATATGTTTCTGATTTTTCTTCATATTTTAAAACATTTTTTTTGTAATTAACGACCTAAAAACAGAATTTGCAATATTAGCAATTTTTCTTTTATTTTTTTTTTTTTTTTTGAAAATTTATTTCCCACCTTCATTATAAGTCTGCCAGCACCTTTTTTATATATAAAGTACTAAAAAACCACAGTATTAAAATTCAACAACATATGTACTCGTATAGTACGTGTATACAAAGTGACATGTACTTGTATATTAAATATTATGTTAACAAAATGTCTTTTTATAAAAACTGAACTTCTGTCAAATATTTAAAACAAAAGATTTTACAAAAAAAAAACAAATTACAAAAAGATTTTCACAAAAACTAAATGTGGAATATTTATCACTACTAGAGTCACGGTAGTTTAAAAACAAAGCACGTTATCGCATCTTGGTATATGGTTCGAGCTTTCATCAAAATAAAAATTTGGTTTTATGCGTCTGACGAACCAGTGCTTTCAAAGCCGCAAATCAGGTTTATTATTTAGACTTAATTTGGTAACTTGATGCTGGTAAATTGCAAGAATTCTGGCACCTTGTTGTATAGCTCGAGTTTCCATCAAAATGAAAATTGGGTTTTATGCGTCTGACGAACCAGTGCTATCAAAGCCGCAAGTCAGGTTAATGTTAATTACATTAACTAAATTTGGTAACTCGATGTCGATAAATTGCTGGTACTGTGGAATCTTGTGGTATAGTTTGTGCTTTTATCAAAAAAAAAGTTGGGTGCAATACATTTACCGAGTCAATGTTGTCCTAACCAAAAAATCAAGCATCAGATGTTACGCAGTATTATGAACTCGAGGCTGTTATATTATTTTGATAACTTACTTTATAGATCTACCTTTTAAGAAAATAATTCCAAATTTCCTTAAATTATTCCCTATAAAATTGTTAGAAAACAAAAACTGAAAGTTACAAAATGGAGAACTTTTTACTTTTGACCCAAACTCCAAACTAATTTAAAATAGACCAAAACTTGAAACTAATATTTATTTTGAAATTTTTTTTTCAAATTAATTTTTCAATGGAAGCATCACAGAAAAGTTTGAACAATTTCTTGAACTATTTTGTAACATAAATAGACTAAATCAATAACGATTATTCAAGTATTAAAGTACAGACGGGAAAAGTACTTTGAATACCTTAAAAGAAAGCAAATTTAAGAAATTCAACACCATTTTGGAAAAGTTCCTTGCTTTTGTTTCCTTAAAAAAAAAATAAAAAATTCGTAAAACAAGGAAAAGAACAATTCAACTTTATTGTTCAAAAAATGTTTTTTTTTTCCTTTAACTCTCGAATTTTTCTCAATCATTTCCATATTTTGTACTTTACTTAGCTTGGTACTACATATTTATATGTTCTATTTGTTTTTACTTATCTCTTATATTTGATATTATTCATATTTGTTCTTAACAATTGCACAGTCATGGAAAATTAAAAGATAAGTTGTTCATAATAGTTGCTGCTTATGAATTTGACAATTTTTTTTCTTTGCATCTTTTTTTAATTGGTACTCAAGGAGGGCGAACTGGAATTAAAATCTCTATATTAGCACATATGGCTCCCAATCAAAAATTATAGAGCTCGCAAAGACTTACTTTTTTAGCTTTCTAAACTGGCATACCTCACTACTATTTTTATAAAATGTTTAAAAACTAAATATTATATCTTATTATACCCTATATGTACATGTTTAATAGGTTTAGTTCTATTATCTTTGGTATGGTGTTTGAAGTCACCAAAAGGAGAAGCACTGTAAATGCGAAAATGCATATACATATTCTTCATCCGCATCGCTTTCAGAGATAGATCTGTCACACTATAATTCAATAACAATCTTGATGTTATATAAACTGGAAGATATCAATAGCGAAGCAAGGCCGGAATTAACAAAACTGGAGCATCAGCTCAGATACTGGAAACTTCTTTAGAAGCCAAGAGCAAACCGTGAATTTCTCTGAAACTAACTAAGATAGAAATGTGAGAAATATAGGAATATGTGGTTAGAATAACAGTCACGCGGCTGTCAAAACCAAAGTTTCACCTCGTTTTAATTTTATAACTTGTCATCCATGAACGCTTTTTGATTAAATTTATAAAAACTTCGATCATCAAATGTCCACCCTTTCGATCACCACCCTTTGTTAGCTGCTTTTATAAATTTCAATTTCACGATACCAACTAGAACTATTTAAATTGCCACCACGGCATTTTTTATATTTTTTTTTTTTTTTTGTATCTTCAGATAAATTGAAGTTTTTTTTTCCTCATATTTATTTAACAGAGATCCACAATGGAATTGCATACAAAAATGTGGGAGTATATGAATTCAAGACCGCATTTATTTGTTAAAACTTATGATGAAGGTATACGAAGAGTAAGAACATCAAAAGGAAAATATGCTCTGTTAGTTGAATCACCTAAAAATGAATATGTAAATGCAAGAGAACCATGCGATACAATGAAAGTTGGTAGAAATTTAGATACAAAAGGATTTGGTGTTGCAACACCAATTGGTTCACCTTTAAAGTAAGTATAAAAAAAAACCCAAAATTAAAACAAATTTTTTTCAAATTTATTTTTGATATTTACATACTAAAGACCCAAATAAATTTTTATATGGAACAACCATACAGAGAAAATATTTTACTTTTTTGTGGTTCTTAATATAAAAGTAAAATTAAATTGTGTATATAAAATGTACAACAAATAGTTTCAACGATTGCTGAACATATTTAAATATATCTTTTCTTCAGAATCTTGTTAAAGAATATTTGATGAGAATATCTTCTGGAACAATATTTGACAAATTAAACGTTAATATTTAAAGCTTTGGATTTTGAGGCTTTCCAATGCCTCCAATTTAATCTATGTTGAAACGATTCTATAATTAGTCCTTGATGCATTATATTAAATGAACTTTTATAGGTCCAATACACTTTTCATACAGAATTCATAAAGATATTTTTGAATTTCATCATTAACATATGTTGAGATGCCGTTTTAAAATATGAAAGTTAGTTTAATGCGTTATTCATAAAGTTGGGCCTTTTTTATATCTAAAAGATTAACAATTTTATACCTAACTTTGCTACACAATCAATTTTGTATTTGAACAAAACTAGGTTCCTGACATTATTCAATTTATTACTCTAGATGGGCTTTAAAATTCAAACTCCACAATAACTACCGTAATCCTGGCCTGGAACTCTTCTATAGTAATTAAATTTAAAAATTTAATTTAGGCTTTAAGCATGAACAATATTGGATATAACATCAAATCCCTTGATATAAATGTTAAAATGAAATTTAAAGGCAAGAGGGCAAAATTTGATCCCAAATGCTTTTTCATATACAAGATAATTCACCCCTTTTTTTGTGAAACCCTCCCCGGAACTCAATTAGAACCATGCAAATGAATATAATATAATAAAAATACCTTTTAAATCATTTCATAAATATACAAATTAACAAATATTTTTTTTTAAATTTTTTAGAAATGTAATAAATTTAGCTGTACTTGATTTAAAAGAAGATGGAAAATTAGATAAATTAAAAGCAAAATGGTGGTATGATAAAGCTGAGTGTGTTCAAGGAGAGAATCAAGAAACATCACATAGTGAATTATCATTAAGTAATGTCGCTGGTATTTTTTATATATTAATTGGTGGACTGTTAATTGCTGTATTAGTTGCTATTATTGAATTTTGTTTCCGAAGTAAATCATCATCGTCATCAAATTCGTATCAAAATCGTAATTCACTGCCAGATGGTGTACATTCAAAATCCAAATTAACAATACAAAGTAGTAGAGAATTTGATAATGGACGAGTAGGTGTAAGTTTTTAAATGTAAATTTAATTTATTTTCATTTGCTTTATGTAAAATTAAACTTGCAAAACATTCTTTTAAAAAATTTCCTTTATATTTTAATTTTAAAAAAATAAAAATTTAATTATATTTCAGTATTATCCATCAGCACAAATGAATCCACCAACAGAAACTGAAACATTACATATGAATACACATGGTCAAGTTTGACGAGAACATGCGCAAGAGTCGAGACTATGACGAACTCCTTGCGCACCAACAATACGCCGTATTATGGCAAATAGTCGACAAGAAACCGAAAAAATGCTTAGTAATGAGGCACTAGTAGTTGGTCATCAAAATAATACATTAACAAGAAATACAAATTTAGTAAATTATGGTAATACTTAAAATTAATATATATTATTATAAATGTATGAATTTAAGTTTATATATATATATATATATATATATATAGAATGAAAATCTAATCCTAATACACCTATTAAATTCAACTATTTATATATAAAAAAAAAATACATAAAAATTTAGTATTAAAATTAAAAAAAAAAAAATAAAATATAAACTATATTAAAATTATACAAATAAATAAAAAAAAAAATAGTAAAATAAAAATTTAGCCATAGATAATAAATAAAAAATAAAAAAAAAAATTGAAATTAGGAGTTGAAATTAAATCTGAATCAAAACTACAAAATTAAAACTAAATTAAAACTACATTTAAAATAGTAAAAAAAATACCTAAAATTTGTTTAAATTACAAAAAAAACTTTCACCAGATGGAAAGCAAATCGAATCAATATACAGATAATAAAATAACAAATACATTAACACATCACACATAGAAAACAAAACATGGCTTCAAAAACTAACAAAAAAAAAAAAAACAAGTTTTCCAAAAACGTGCCAAATCACAAACAATAAAACATAATTAAAACACACTCAAAAAAAAAAAAAACTTACTCATTTAAAAATAAAATAAATGGAAAGAAAAATGTATACAAAAAAAAACTTAATTAAATTTTTATATTTTATATACAATTTATTAGATAAAATATGTTAAAAATTTATATTTATATGTAATATATTGTATAAAACATGCCAAAAAATGATGCAATTTATTTATATTATTATTTTATATTTATTTCGAAATTAGTTTAATTTATTTTTTTGAGTGAACTTTGAGAAGTCACTCATTTTATTTATTTTGAGGTCTTATTAAATTTAATATATTTTTTTCAAAATTATAAGTATTCCCCTTTACATAAATTAAAAATAAGCAACGTACATGATATCAATTAATTATTTAAGATTGTAGCACTGAATAACACACATACTTCATTTTATTTATTATTATTACTCAAAAATGTTTCTATTTCTACATTGATATCCACTCAAAATAAATTACAACCCTGAAATTAAACTCAAAAAGTGTAAAAAAGTGACAAAGTTGCGAAACGTCAAAAAATGATAATTTTATGAAAATATGCAAAACTGATTTTTCTGAACACAATTGTGACATATGAAAAGTAGATTTATTTTTTATATTTAAAGCATTGGGTTGTGTTCGCTTTTTGACATTTCAATGAACTATCCATTCATTCATTCCATATTGAGGAACGCCGTCATCATCGAATATATATATATATAAGTCAATAATTTATTAAATGAAAGAAAACTTTTACAAAACTTAAATAGAGTTCTGAAAAAATTAAAATTTACTTTGACTTTAAATTTAAGCTACAATATCTTCAAAACGGTAACACCTATCAATAAAGTTAAAGTTAAAATAATAGAATATAAAATATTCAACAGAACATATATTTTTGACAGATGATAAAGGTTTATATTCAAAAGGTTTAAGACCACAAGGAATATTTCAAAAATTCAATATTTTCAAGAAATAATATACCCTATGGGCATAAGGTACCCTATTTATTTCAGAAACCCCAAACTTTAAGTTTTACTTTATGTTCTTTGTATTTCAAGTTGACATTTATAATTTCAAAATTAATTAACGCACTACGCATAATTGTCGAAAATTAAGCGTTTTATTTTCATACAAATTTTGACGTTTCGATTCCTCTAATTTATTTTACGCATAATTTTATTTTATTATATACTAATTTATTTTAATGCGTCATTTATCTTATACAAATCTTTATTATTTTTTAATTTATAATTAATTTTCAATACTAAATCAAAATAGAAAAATTTAAATTAATTTAAAACTCAAAGTCTCCCAATCCTCTTTAAAAAAAAAAAACAAAAACCAAAAGCCAAATAATTAAATACACATAGAAAATAAACAAAATGGATTCTGATAATATGTGACTGTAGATAAAAAATATTAAAAATAATATTAATTAAGAAATAGGTATTTATATAATATATATTTTAAAAATTTAAACTAATAATTAATAAAATAAAAATAAAATAAAAAAAAAAAAAAATTTAGGTTTAAATATAAAATAAAAATAAAATTAAACTAAGAACTAATTGATTAAATCAAATTTAGTTTATTTTTTCAAAAACAAAAAAAAAAAAAAAAACAAAAAATAAAAACATAAACATTCTTATAAAAAATAATTAAAATAATTAATTTTTTAGTATTTAAATATTAAATAATAAAAAATAAATAAATAATATTTAAATTAAAAATAAAAAAAAATAATTAATTCATTTTCAGTTGTATATTGTATTTGTAAGTTATAGATATAATATATATAATATATATATATATAGAAAATCATATCCTAGATAAGTTTGATACATTGATTTAATAAAAAAAAATATTATTAAATATAAATTATAATAAATTAAAAATAAATTGAATTGTTTTCAAAATTATAAAATGTATTAAAAATTCAAAAAAAAAAAAAAAAATAAATAAAAATAAAAAACTTCATTAAAACATATATTAAGGCGCGTAAAAATTTAAGAAATGTTTTTTGTCATATCAAAAATATAAAAAACAAAAAATGAAAAAAAAAAAAAATAAAAATGTAATTTAAAAAATTAATTCAAATACGAAATTAATTAATATAAAAAAAATAATAAATTTAGTTTATATTAAAAGATGGCAAATCCATGATATTGAAACCAACATTTAATATGTTTATATACTTAATTTAATGCAACTAATTCAGTGCAACCCGATCTTCCAAAGATCAAAAATTAAATTTATTTATTTCTTTATGTACAGTCCCCTACCACATACAATGTGATAAGTGAGTGAATCTACCTTTCCCTTTCAGGTGTGGCAATTAAATTTATTTTATATTATTGTATAAACTATTACGATATCAATTATAAATTATATTTATACCCGTATATATCAATATCATTATTTATACCCGTATATATATATCAAGTGTATGGATCGGATCAGAATCGAAAAATAAATCGATTTAGCTATGTATGTCCGTCTGTCCGTCTGTCTGTCCGTCCGTCCGCACGATAACTCAAAAACTAAAAGAGCTAGGATCTTGAAATTTTCGCAAATACGTTTTTTTGTAATAGCCGTCATCGCTATTTAAATCCAGCCATTTTGGTCCATGGATTCGGGTAGCTGCCATACAACTCCTTCTTTCATATGAGCATTACTTTACACTTAATAAAGCTGAATGATTGAAGTTTTGCCAAAAGTAATTAATCGGATGACATAATGTATATGGTACGGTCAGACGGGTATCCTAGAGTTGACACAGTCTACTATACGACATTCTTCCTCGTTTTTTATTAGAAATGATCTAACCAGGGTTTGAACCCAAAAGTTTTTGATTGAAAAGCCACCCATTTTACCACTGAACTATCAGTCAGATTAAATTTAAATATATTGATCAAATTATTATTATAAAAAAATTTTGAGAAGCTTAGATAGATTGCAAGACGTTAAAAATTCATCAGAAATGAAAAACTTAACGGCGATACTCTGTATAATGAATAAATATTATATAAATCCAATTTAGCGATTGACTTAACCTCACAACGCCGTTGAGTCGAATTCAGGAAAATGTCATATTAAAATATATATAACTTGCATGATAGTTGCTTGAGTAATTAAAAATTTTACATGTAAAAATTTCCAAATTTTATTCTACAATAAAAATTTTCAATTAAATTCTAGAATTTTTTTAATAGGTGCTTTAAGTTGGGTAAAAACAAAATTTCAAATATTCCTGAAAGTATGTTTTAAATAGTTAGGAAGAGACTTTACACAAAAAATCGAAACTTCTTATTAATGTTGAGGTATTTCTTTAAAGTAAACCGATCAAAAGGTACAGATTTTATGAAGTCTAGAAAATATTTTTAAGTCCAATATCTCAAAATTGTACACAATTGACACATCTCGCCTTCCATAAAATTTTTTGCTGGATTTTACTTCCTCCATCCCCGGATAACGGATAAGGCGCTTGAGAGGGGGGACACTCTGCATATTTGTGTTTATAGATTTAACTAATACATGATTGACAATTTTATTTTAAATCCATTGCAATATTTATTTATAAAACGTCCCTTACTCCATACAATGCTATACGTAAGTGAAGCACGCCTTATCTTTACTGGCGTGGCAGATTTTACTACTTATTAAATTTATAAGTAATATTAAATTGATATTAATTTATAAAATTTTTTTATTATTTGATTAAAAATCAAAATACAAAATTTACTACTCAGATATTTTTTTCAAATTATTAGTTAATTATTTATAATTTAATTAAATTGTAATTAATTTCATGGACTTGCCAATACGTAAGACTTTCTCTTAGTTAAAAATAAAATAAAATTAAAAATAATTTAAAAAAAAAAATTAAATAATTAATAATAAATTAAAAAACATGTAAATATAGAGTATACTTAAATTAAATTATTAATTTAATAATAATTGAAAAAAAAAATAAGGAATTTTTTTTGTAATTAAAATAGAAAATAAAAAAAAAAACACAAAAATAATAAAACATGTTACTGTTAGTTGAAAATGTTAAAAAAAAATAAATAAAAAATGAGTTTCAGTTTTTATATCAATATAAAAAAAAAAAATATATAAGTTAAAAATTTAAATAAAATAATAAAGTATTAAATACTTTTAACCACCTTTCTATACTTTAACAAAATTTAGTTATGTTTCAATAAAATAAATTGTTTACTGTAATTAAAATCAATTAAATTTTATAATTATTTGTAGTCGTTTCTAATAGGTTTTGTATTTAAGTAATTTTTAAAACAAATTTTTTAAATTTTAATAAACTGTTAAATAAATTAGTTTAAAATTGATTAGAACTTTACAAAAAAGATCTGCAATTTATTACCGAAGACTTTTAAAAATATTTCAATTTGCATTTATAAAACAGGTTTAACTCTACTTTCGAAAAATACTTATAAGCATTAGGTAGTATTCAAAGAACTTCTGTTCATGTTAAAGGCAAATTTTGACACAAACATCTGAAAATTTCGATTAACTTGTAACAATTTCCGAAATTTTGAACCAGAATGAACTCTTTCCAAGAAGGAATAGTTTAAAAAATTTAGTAATTTAAAACAAAATATGTTCCTTATGATTGAAATTACTTATCAATGATCTGATTACTTTATTTCATACCTATCAGGCGTAATTCGATGCATTACAAAAGGAGGAGCAGTTTAAAGATTTATAATCTTCTAGAAAATCTCTTCTCTTCAAAAAATTTGAAGTCGTCTTTTATTAGAATTACAATTTTTAATTCAAGTCATTAACTCAATTTTCGAAATATCTTGTGAAACAAGTAAAATGTCAAATGTTACTAAATGCGATTTAAACTGTCACTTAATATTCCTTTTTATTTCAGTTAAAATGCTAGCGCAATCAAAAAAATCCACCTCAATATCAAGTTAAATTTTAGACAAAATCCCTTTAACCTGGATTTATACCTAACGGCTACCTAGTGGTTCCTACGACTAAATGTCATACAAATATAAATTTTACAGAAATTTTCGCAACAACGGATATATTAAAAGCTTCGTGTTCGACTTTGACATTTCAAAGCGTCGCAGGAACATCGTCACTGTCAAATATAATTCCAGGATTAATCTTCAAATTAAATATTTTTAAAAATTCAAGAATATGATCTATATTGTAAAAAATATTTATATTTAATTTCTAATTATTATAAGTACTTAGTTATATAATTGTTATTATATTTGATATTTTATTAAAATCTAGTTTAATTTTTCTTTTTTTTTTAATAAAAATACAATTTAAAAGTTTAATAAAAGTATTATATATACACTAAAATTTAGTATATCTGAAAAAAAAATCTAAAATAAATAATATAAATGAAAATAAATAATTTCGTTTTCAGTATTAATTCCGTCATCCATCATATACATACATAAATCTACTTAATCCTTAAATATATATTATATAAAACAAAAAAAAAAAAAAATATACATAAATGTTAACCTACCCTGAAATAAGAAAATTTTTTTAGAAAACTTTTAAAATAATTTTTATTTTATTAATTCAAAAAAAAAAAAAACAAAACAAAATTCATAAAAATAATTAAATTTTTGAAAAAATATTTTATAATAATTTTTGAACAATTAATACTTAAGAGTAAATTAAAGCCAAAATTAAAAATTAATGAATGCTTCTCTTTTTAGTTTAATATGTAAAATTAACATCGGCTCCAAATATTTTGTACTAAAGTTCGACCACTGAAATCTTAAGCTTCTTTTGCGTTCAACATAGCCGTTTGGTAATAATTATTATTATCTACCTATTTATTTATTTACAAATACTTAATAATAATATTTCAATATTGTTATCAAATTAAATGGTAGATGTATGTCGTTAGCCCTTCAATAGAAAGTTTTAAGAGTTAAATGTCAGTCAAATCTACATCCGTTATAACTTTAATTTATTTTATATCAAATTATATCTTTAATAAATACCAACTTATAATAAAAAAAATATCTAAATTAAAAATTAATTTTTTAATTAAATATTCAAATAATTCAAAATAAAAATTAAATATTCAATTAATTTTTACATAAGAAAGATGGCGCAAAAATAACTTTTGTATTTGACAATATTGTAAAATAGACGCAGCCGACTAATTGGCGGCTTAGCCAAAATGATAATTAAACCGCTGTTAAATATTTTATAAGCAAAACACGGTACGTCTTAAATAAATATTAATAAGCGACTTTCTTTTATGATCCCAGTTCTTTAGGAAATTGAATTTTGTCCGTATTACCGTTACAATATTTTTATTTTACAGTTTTCTTGACAGTTGAATTATTTTATTACTGTAATTGCACTACACGACTACACTTTTAATTTTATATACTGATCTTTTTTATTCAATATTTTCAATTTTAAATTAATTTTGCATTTAACATACTATATTTTAAATATATTTTAATTAAATTAATTTATATTTATTAATATTAATATACGCCCCCAATTATAATTTACGATATCATTTTGTTTCAATGTTCAAAAATATTACAGAATATTATTCAAAAGTCAAAAAAATATTAAAAAAACGCAAAAAATATTTAAATAAATAAACATATATATAAATTACCTACAAGAATTACAATCAACGTTTACCAAATTTACCTTCATAAGCATTAAAATACTTAAAAAAAATAATTAATACAAAAATTTAACGAAAATAAAAAAAAAAACAAAATCGCATTTAATAAAAAGTTACAAGAAAATAATTATAAAATTCATCCGAATAGAAATACAAAAAAAAATTAAATAAAACAGTGAATTAATAATAAATATTAAATAAAATAAATTTAAAAAAATAATAAAAATCAAATTAAAAAGAAAAAAAAAACACACAAAATAAAGAAAAGCCAAATGCAAATCCCTTAAAAAAATAACAAAAAAACTGAAACTTAAAATGGAATGAAACTGAAACAAAAAAAAAAAAATGAAATGAAATAAAAAAAATATTGTATAATCTATGTAAAATTTATGTAAGTAAATTTCAACAAACAAAAAACCTAAAAAAAAAAAAAACCAAAAAAAAATTGACTCATAATCAAAATAAAAAAAAAAAAAATGAATGCAAAAAAAATGTTTTGTTTTTTAATAAAAATTTTTTTGAGCATATAAACTGTAATTACAAATGACGTTGTTTTATTGTATATGTGTGTGTCTTTATTGTTAATTACTATACCTATAGCTGTCCCTTTCGCTGTCATCAGTATTTTTGAGCCAAACATTTAATATAATTCAATTTGTTTAATTTGCCATTTTAGTACCGAACAAACCATACCTTCCAAGCACTGTCGTCATAGAATACAAAGAGAACCCAATCTATGCATACGGAGTTCAATGAATTACACAGAGTTAAATTTCTCATAAATGTCAGTAACATATTTGTTAAAAATTAATATTCTACGCTTCATAAACGCTCTAATTTTAAAAAAAACGCTCAGATTACAAACTGTCAGAATTAAATTTTTATCTGTAGTCTTTGATTGCATTTATAATTAATAACTTAAATTAAGTATTTGTTTTTTATTTTAAACCCAAAAATTGGGTTATGATCATATTTTAAATAATATATACCTTTTTAATTTTTTTATTTGATTAACACTTCATTTTTTTGACAGTTCTGCAAAATCTTAAAAAATTTTTTTAAACTTTAACACAGAAAATTAAGATTACTCGGTATACCAGCATATAAGAAAAACACAGATCTCGATAGAAATAAGTACAGATAATCTGTCTAGAGGCCTTATAACAATAAATTTTTATTTATTTTCCTCATATGTCATAATTTAAATGAATTTTTAATAAAAGGTTAATATTAACTTTTTTTTGAAAGTTTTGACAGATAAATATTCGTTTTTCATGCCAAATTTGACAGATATTAATTCTACAGAAAATTTTATAACGTGCTTAGCAATATTTAATAAGAGGGAACTCTGTTTGAAAGCATGAAATTAAAATAAATTTTTTTTATGAAATCAGGCTGCTCTCCTCTGTTTTATTTATAAAAAAAAGGTTTTGATCGTTATTTTTAACACGATAGATTAATTACCCAATAAAGTTTATGAAATGATATAAAACGACTGGACCTCCCTGTTTCATCCTAATATTAAAGTATTTTTTTATCAATCTGAATATTTGGATTTGGAAATGTATTCGAGAGTTCCTAACAAAATAGCAAAATGGCAGCTATTCAATATTATTACAAAATAAATAAACCTAAAACGATTACTAAAACTAACTTTCTCTTTACAATTCGTCCTATTTATAGTTAATTTTTTTATAAATTTTAAATATTATATTGACAAATAACCATTCCGGAATCCATTGAACCCACATTTTTAAATTATATGTCAAAAAAATTTTTAAAATATTTCTTACTTTATGACATTTGACAATAGCGTGCACATTAAGCATAACTTGAGTTCCAATATTAGCAGAAAAGCAATCAATTCAAAAATAAAGTCCCTGAAAAGTTAAATTTAAAACAAACATTAAAATTATTTTATTAACTGTTAAAAAAAGACAAAAAATTTTTAAAAGGTTCTCAACTCGCTTTAAAATAAAAGCAAACAAATTTTATTAGACATCTAGTGGACAGTAGCGAAATTTATTATTCATATACAATTGCTTTTCTATTTATCATTTTATAAGTATTACATTTTATCATATGCTCTCAAAAATGCTTTCAAAGCATGGAATCAAACACTCAAGTTCTCTTATAATAAATTTTTTGAAAAGAGTGTTGTTTATAAGCAGTTCAAGTATTTGTATACAAATTTCTATAAAAAATAAACAACAGATAAATATCATAAAAAAAGCTTTTTTTCTTTATAACAGTTATAATATATACATACATTTAGAATAATACATACAGACCCACAATATTCATAGCATAACACAATTTTTTTTATACCTGAAAGTTTGTTTTTAGCAAAAAAAAAACACAAAATCCCATTAAAATTTAAATAAAATAATATGTTTTCAGTTATCCTTGTTAAACCTATATAACAGTTATATTAAACTGTTATACACATTTTACATGTACTTACTTACAGTTTTTTTCTTACAATTTATGTGTATATGCACTTGAGTAATACAAAATGTAAACATACTTATGTTGTTACAATCAAAAGCTGTAAAATGTAAACTACTTTAGATTTAAAAGTCAGTCAAAAGCTTATGATGGAAATAAAAGAATAAATAACAGAATTGGTACATTGTTAGTAAATGTATCTAAATTAAGAGAAACTATATATGAGCTGAAATGTACATAGATTTTGACAGTTAATACTTATATATATAATATTATTATGTATATATATAAGTTAGAAAAATAAAAACAAATATTTAGAATTATGACGCAAAAGGTAATCTTTATCTTGAAAAGGTTAACGAATTTAGAACAAAAAACTGCTGAAGAAGAAATGATACACAGCATGCATAATATATTAAACATTCATATATACCTATGTCTATATATATACACATATGATGGTATATAAGAAGAAAATTAAGTTTTCAAATTTTTCCGGTAGTAAAATATAATCCTTTCAACGGGAAAATCCTTTTTTTTTTTTTTTTTAAATTTTCATAACATATTCATAATAATAAATAAATAAAAAAAAAGGATATAAACATATTCTAGATGTAGGATACAAGAATTACAGTTACCAAGGTACAAATACAAATAAAAATTCTAGTTAATTCTATTTTTCTGTTCTTTATTGCTATCTACTGTTTTTCATTTAGATGGAAAAAATTAAAATATTCATTTAAAAAAAAAAATAAACAAAAAAAAAACAGAATTGATTTAAATTGAGTTTTCCATTTTCTTTTCACATTTTCTTTTTTATTTTTTTTTTTTTTTTGACTTTTGAAAAGTCTAATTTTAGAAACAATGAATTATAAATGACGTGACAAACATGAGAAAAAACAAATTTTTGATCTAGGTGTAAATTGTATATTTTGTTCCATTTAAAATCATTAATAAATTAAAAATATGTAATTACAGTTATCTAGGATTATTGTAACACATCTCTTTCAAGATCAAAATGTCATACAAGTTTTAAGATTATAGAGTGTTATCCTTTTAGATGTCGAAGTTTTAAAATTATTAATTTTTTATACCTGTTAACAGATAATCCTGTTAATAGATAATTAAAGATTTGAACTTAACTATCGCGACAATTTGCCTGTGTCGACTTGTAAATTAAATAAATTATTACCAACATTCATACAAGAAATATTCGAGTTTAGAATTATTAAAATTATTTATATAGCAGGAGATCTGAAACCATGATCCCTAAACAAAATTTGTAGAGCCATTTATTTTGAACAACAGTTTTAAAAACTCGTCGCTGCACTGAAATTCTCAAAATCACAAGGAGTTTCTTGAACTATGAATCTCTACCAGTAGAATTTGAGCTTGTCAAAATCTTTTAAATTATGTCCAACTTGATCAGTTTAATCAATTATAAAAACCAAGAAATCCCCCTTACAACTTGTAAAGGACTACAAGAATATTTCAAAGCCATAAAAATGTCAATGTTAGATAATTGATCGATGCTTCTTAACAATATATTTTTTTTGTCTTAATAATTATGTATATCAGCCCTAAAAATATTTTTCAGAAAAGGCTCTTAAAAACAAATGTATTACAAATTTTCAATTTCCTGGCTCAGGTTGTTTAAAGTCTAACGTGACTGCAGAAAAGCATCTACACTAGTAGACTATTTATTAAAAAAACTGTCCAGCTATCCAGACCGGCTTAAACTAAACAGATCCGAAAGTTACTTTAAAACATCGGTCCTTCAAAATTTTCAAAGCTTTAACTAGATTTCCTGTGTAACAATTGTTCGAAATTAAACATTAAAATTGCAGCGGTATTCTCAGATAGAAAATGTAAAAGTCTTCAGTTATCTAGGTAAAAAAATGAGATTTTAAGAGAAGATTTAACATCCTAACTAAATTTAGATAAGCAGTCTTTCACAGATTTTTAAAATATATACAGATACCTAGAACAACAAAAATTATGATATTCAATTCCTACAGAAAATCAATTTTTCTGTATGATAGTAAAATCTGACTAACTGCAAAATAACTGTTTTTTTTTTTGAACAAATGTCTACATCTTTTATTAAAGACTAGTAAAAAAGTATAATTTGTCGGATGACAAGTATAATTTTAATTTCTCTTTTTATATATATTCTTTTTTCTCCTACTATTGCGCTACAGAATTAATAATAGGAAATCTGTTACATAAAGAACATCAGGTTAACATTATAATAGTTTGTTTTAGTTCTGTAAGTGACAATAAAATAAAAGTATACATACAGAAATGTAAAAAATAGCTTTATACGTTTTTATTATAATTTTCTGTATCTACCTTCTAACGGATTTCTTATACGTTTTGATTTTTTTTCTTTCTGTTCATAATTTACATTTTATCAGTTTCATTTTTTCTTTCTTTTATGTATGTAAGTATTTGTAAATGGAAGTATGTTACATGTGTAAATAACACTTAACATAACATAGAGCACACTAATCAGCAGCAGCAGCAGTTTGTCTTTTATTATATTTAGATATGTTCTGTACAGATAACATTTTTGTAAATAGATGAACTATTAAAAAAATTATAAAGGGAAAAAAATCTACCATCTAAAAGCTACATAAAAATTCTAAGAATCGTATTTTATATAACAATCTTTGATATTAATAACTACTATTTGATATGATCTTACCATATTGTTCAAACTCCAGAACTCTTGACTAAAATTACAGTGTTTTAATATTTACACAATAAATTCAAAATAAAAATTTTACTTACAACTGAACTTATATGTTCAAAAATTTTATTTTAAAAACGTCACAAACGTCAGAAACGTAATGGCAAATTTATTATACCCTTGGACTATATAGTCATACGAGTATAATAAGAACATGAATATGTTTATTAATTTTATAATATACTAAATAAACGCATTTTGAGTTTATCTTATAGATTTATTACAATAACCTATAAATATAAAATTTTAAATTCCAAAAATGTATGTATAAAATTATAAACCATTTTTGTGCCATTAGAAATCTTTGTCCATCAAAATAAAATCACAACAATTTTCAAAAATTTTAAAATACCCTAAACAGACCTAATTACATATATTATACATTCATTACTTACAAAAATTTAAAAAAAAAAAATACAAATGTAATAAATTTGTAATTCTATAAAAGAATGTATCTTAAGAAAATCCAAAAAATTTAGATTAATTTTAAATAATATCTATACTATCATATAATTTTTACATTGTAATATTATAATACCATATATCTCTTTTATCTTTAATACCATATTGTGGAATTTGTACACACATAATTTACATATTATCTTTTAATTGCTATCGATTTACAAGTAAATATAAAATAAACTTTTAAAACTATCGTTTAAGTCTAAAAACAAAAAAGCATATTGATTTGTATTAATATTATTCACATACATTGATTTATATTAGATATCAAAATATACATACAAACAAACATATATTTTATATTTTATATGAATATATATTGTATTATCCTTGAGAATTTACAACTGCTCACCTTCATAGAAAAGCAGTTCTTTAGTACATACATACATTATACATACATTTGTACTTATATTAATATACAAAATATACAATCAATACTAGTTATATACATCAAAATATTTATTGACATTTGGCCATAATTTTTTTCCCCGGTTTAACGTTTTTTTGTTGTTGTTGTTGTTGTTGTTGTTTTTTTTTTTTTTTTTAAATGAGGTCACATATTTAAGTGCAAATATCTCAGTGATTTTATCGTTATAACACGCAAATCAACCATATGGTAATATATATATATATGTAGTGTAAAGCAATTTAAGACCCTGTCAAATTATTTATAAGACCTCTAGAAATTATTTTTATTTCACGTGCCTAAAGTAAAAACATGCATTCATTCATGATAATGAAAACAAAAAAAAGCAAATGAAAACTATATATTTAATATATTTAACCTCAACATATTTTGGTATTTTATTCAAAATATATATATATTCATACACACATTTATACATATGCAATCATATCTAAAATAGTTATAAATTTAAATAATATAAACAATACTTTTTTTTTTGATATTTAAATTTGATATAATCAGGAAATTTTTCAAAACTTTAATTTTTAAAAGCCAAAAAATTTGACGTTTAAAAAAAAAAAAACAAAAACAAAAAAAAAAACAAAATAAAAAGTTTTCAAACTATACTTAATTTTACTTAAATTTATTACAATAATTTGAATAATTTAAAAACAAAACATTTTTATATATATACATATATCGGCTTGGTTATGTGAAACTTCACTAAGTCCATTTTTTGTTGAAAATGAGTTAAATATGACAAAATAATAATAAGACTTCAATATTTATTTTATGAAAACTCCCTAAGTTGTATCTAGAATAGTTTCAAAACTATTGATATTTAAAAATATCCAATTCCTTAATTTTTTAAATATTTTTTTAAAAGAAGTCTAACTCGAAAAATTTCTTATTACTTGTATATCGACTTAGTGAATACCTTTTAACAAATTTGTTTTATTTCAAATGAGAATCAACATCCTTTAATTTTTTATTTTTGAAAGGCCTGGCAATTTGCACACATAGAGTAGTACATTTTCAAGTTATTAGATATTATTAAATTTAAACTATTTTGATGTTTAAAAAAATTAAAACATGGAGAGTAGAGGGAGAATATTGGCTACATTAGCCTTACAACAAATAAATAGAAAACGTGTAAGTGAAGTGTTTTATTAATAAGCATAGCTAAAGTTAGTTTTTACATATTTTTAAAAAAGTTAAATTCAAATAATATGGAAATGAATGCTTGTTCTTCACAGAATTTTAAAATTTTTCAAATCAATTTGGTCTTTTTTTCTAAAAACGAGCTCGTATAACTTGGAACCCAGGAATTGAACTAACTTGATTTGAAATATTCAGTCTGAAATTCTGTAATAAAAACTTAAAATTGATCAACTTCATTTATAAAAGGACCACGTTCATGTTAAAAGAGTATATATACGACGGGGAAGTGTACATTTTTAATAGGTATATAGTAAGAAAAACTCTTATTAGTCTTAAAAATCAATAGTTAATAATATGATCCAATAGTATTTAAGTTTCGGGATCTTTTATGTTACTTAAATGCAGCACAATTAGCATTTGATATTAGTCGAAAGGGTATACTCTACATTTAACATATGTGTACCAGGTTGTACTAAAAGTTTTAGGATAAGTTAAGGTCTTGAAACTCAAAAAAGTTGGCGGTATTTTAGTCTATTTAGAGGAACCTGTAGTATAATCGATACTGAAATGTTCAGGAATGAATCTCATTTGTGGTTAAGTGACTTCAAAAAGAGCAAAGTTCTCCTACGTGAAGTAAAAAAACCACATGTTCTTAACAAGTTTTTATAGGTTTTCTTAACAGTGTGAGTTGTTGTAGTTTATAGTCTGCAGGTGAATATAAACCCTGAAGAAAATGACACTGAAGTCAAATATTGAAAGAAAAGTTTTCAGAAAATCAATTGTGAACTGGCCATTAAGATCATAGAACTTCATTGAACTTTACTTCTTTAGGGTTATGTTAATTCATTAGTCAAAATTTCCCAAATTTTATTCTTCAATAATTCCTTAACCCCTCTGGAATAGTTCTTCTTCATTAGTTTGAAACCTTAATTAACTGTTTAAATGTATTTTAATAAAATGGATTAATATTTCTAATGTAATCATATTCTCGTGTAATCTCATGTTTCTATTATGTTCATACATTTTTTGTTAAAATGTGTAGAAATCACGTCGAGAAGCTTCCATCTTAACCTCGTACTAATGTTAAAATAAAATTAATTAAAACGAATTTTTCCATACATACGAGTATAGAGTATATATACCTATACATATTACGTTTATATTTACCTATGTTCGTGCAATCATAAATAAATTATTATGACCAGTTTTCCTTACTTCTATGATTTATTTCTATGTACATACGTAAGCATAATATACTATACACTTACACATGTACTTACATAAAAATGAAGAATCAGAATGAAATATAAAACAATTTACAAACTTTATTAGAATTGTCCATTAAATTATTAGAAAATAGCCTTAAACGAATAGGAATTGTTCCTTAGCTATTAAGTTATTTAACATAAATGAAGAATTTTATTAAAGTAGATAAATTATTTTTTAACTGTAATTAAAGGGAATACAATTTTGAATATCCCTAGGAATTATATTTTACAATTCATTAATTTTTAATACAATTCATTAATTATTCAATTCACTATTAAACATTAAATTCAATTTATAATTTTAATATGACATGTCCTTAATTAAGTCAAATTAACCAGCGAATATTATATAACATCTTGAATCCATTACTCCTCACATAGGAGCCTTTCCCAATAAATAGTTGGTTTCCTTAAGAAAATTTCCATGGAATAACATCAATCTTAGACCTTGCATTATTTATTCTTAGTTCCTTGATTAGATTGGATGAAAATAAAGGAAGTGGTTAATTTAATTAATTATAAACTTGCGAATATGGGCTGTCATATAAGAGTCAGTTATTTAACAGCTAATGAAAAGACAGAGAGTTTGTTAAAATTTAAATAGTCCATAATAAAGTTTTGAATACAGAGTATGTGTTGGGTAAATTTCTAAATCCCAAGTTCGAACTCAATTCGTTTGGAAAATATAAGAGTAACGAATTTTGTCAAAAACGTTTCACATAACGTTTCACATAAGAGTTTTACATAACGGCGAATTAAAGTACCGTACGGCAAGTAGTATACATTTACGATTTATGTATTTATAAAGCTTGTAGCATCTATCGGAGTTTTCAGATTGAAAATATACCTTATAGAACTTTTGTTATAACAATTTTAATATCGAGATTTTTCGAACTTTGCACGGCTGTAGCTCAGTAAAGAATGAAGCTCCAGAAAAAAAGTTCTTCTGTAGCTAAAATTTTTTATCTTTATTTCAAACGGTGTAAAATTTTGTAAACACAGGTACGGACTGAATGAGTTGTCAATATATAAATAAATTTTTCAAAATCGGGCCAAAAATACTTTATTATTATAAGAATTCAGTTTTGTTAATAACCTATGAAATTTACCCTTATAATTAGCCTTGGTATATTATTAATAAAAGAAATATAAATGCTAGGATATTTTTTCCATTACACTTTTTCGGAACACCCAGTAAGCATCTAGAAATTACTTTACCCCAAAATCCTCTAATTTCAACTGACGACGAAATATTCTTACGAAATATTCATGCCTTAAAAAAACGCAGACCACAATTTAAAAAACCTGTATATTATTTTAAAAATATATTTAATTAATATTAAAAATAGAATTAAATCTATAATAAAAAAAAAGTATTTTTAAATATTCAAATAATAATTCAAAAACTTTTTCAATAATTTTAATTTTTATTATAATAATGATAATAAAGTTTGTATTAATTGGAATTTATTATTAAAAATTCAATAAATAAAATTAAATGATAAGACTTATGAAATCTTAATATATTATTTATAAAATGTTAATTATGTTTATATTATTAACTTATATAATATATGTATATAACTTGCTACTACAAAAAAGTTCGATATATTTAAAACGACAAAATTTCGATAAATTAAATTTTTTCCATCTTTCGATGACAACGAAAATTTTTTTCGAAAAGGACAAAATCCTTAAAAATCGAAAATGAATTGAAATGAATTTTTAACATTGTTCGAACTATTTGATTTTTAAATTAGTTCGAAAAAACAATAAAAAATTAAATTTTTGGAAGCTTTTCAGAAATAGCTAAAGTTTAGATTTCATAGCTGATCCATTTAATTTTAATAGAATTTTCTTTAAAATCAATCAGACGTCTTAAGTCAATCAGTCTTACATTGTTCTCCTACGTTACTGTAATTTAAGGATTCGTTACATATGTTAATTGTTAACGGCAGTTCAAGCTTTTGCAATTATAAAACGCAAAACCACTTATCTATGTCTATGTCAGACGGCGAAGTCAGACCCTTCCTTCCCTAATACCATAATAAATTGTCGACCTTTCTATTTAATTTCAAATTCCACTTGTTTAATTGTTAGACTAACAAGTCTGAGTATAATAATTGCACCGATGGCAGGTACTGGAAGTATAATATTCTGATAAAAAGAACAGGATCCTGAATTAAAAAATGAAATAGGTGGGGTTCTTATATAAAAAACCAAAATTAAACTACGCATGTACGGTATCAACAACTGATTGAAAGTTGGAATATTTATAAATAGAAATCTTTTTATTAAAAGCTTTAATTAGCACAAGGCAAAAAAAAGTGTTAGGTATTGAATAAGTGAAAAAAATTCCCGGTTACCATGGTAATAAAAATTTTTAATTTTAAACTTTTGCAATAATTTTAGTTTTAAGAGATTTGGTATGATTTCAAATTCGGCAATAGCATACAGGATTCGCAGTTGTGCAAAAGCGGAGCTTATATAATTGTAGATTTTAAATATCTCGACTCCTAGTTACATAAAGAATTTAGTTAAAGATTCGAATAAAATTCAATTTCTTTATTTTGATAATTTTATATTTGAACAATCAATTATTTATGTATCTGTGAGTTATATTTTTAAATTAAATAATTCGTTTCGAACTTTTGATCTTTTTCATTTGCTTGTCGAACTTAATACCAAGCACCAAATATTTTATTAGGTAAAATATTAAATATAAATGAATACAAATATTATTATTGTACGATCCTAAGAGAATTCATACCAAACTTGGCATATAACAAGTTTTCACCTTATCTGTGAATATGATAACTATATATTGTATAGTTTTACTTTATTTATTCTCATAGTGTTTTTCTTCATCTGTCTCACATATTAAAAAATATAAAATATTTATATTTATATTTATTTTTTGTTTTGTTTTTTTTTCACATTTTGTACTAAAAATCTTCCATCTTGATAGGCGCACATAAATTTAATATCTATAGATTATATAAGTATATTTGTTGCCAAAACAAAGATGTGTACCTATGTATATATAAGTATAATAAAGTTTACTAGTGCATTACTTATAAATTTATTTAATATATTTCAACACATTTATACGATACACAAAAACATAATATATATATATATATATATAGATACATATAAACATATACATAAATATATCTTTGATAAATATTATGAACCAAATATAATTACATTACTAAAAAGATTAATTTATCTACAGATTGAAAAATTTTCTCTTATTAATTTAATTAAAACCTTATTAGATTTCTTAGATTTTTTTTTTTTTAATAAATAATTATATTTTTAATAAATTTTTTTTTTTTATTAAATTACCATGTGTTTAAAAATGTTTCATAAGAATATTACTTATATTGATTTTTATCCCTTTTCGTAAAATTAATTAGAATTTACGAAGCATTTCGTTACTCATTAAAAAATTTACATATAAATGAATCCTTCTAGAATTTCTGTGTACACGGTTTCCTTTCCAAATTCTTAAGATGTTTTTAAAATTTTTTTAAATCTTAAGAATAACAAAAAATTGCTAAACTTTTTGTCATCAAAATTTGAATTTAAATTTAAATGTCTAACAAGGTGATCTAATATTAAAGTGCTGTATTGTGCTTTTTTTAGGTCTAGAATATTAAATGTCCCATGAGTGTCTTAAAATTACATTGAAATTATCTTATATTTCTCAGCGACGGTACTTGCTTTGTTATACGCTTCATTTTATTTCTATTCTGTCTTCGGAAATAAACCATCCTAATTCATATTCAGTTCCTTGCATATTGGATACATGATCTGTCCGAGATATTTTTAACAGACGTTTTTAGGTCCACATCTCCAATCATTCCAATTTGTTTATCATAACTACTTAAAGGGTCCAGACCTCAACACCATATAATAAAAATGACCAGCCGAAACATTTAAGTAATTGACATCACGATTATTTGATATTTTTCTCTACTTAAAAAATAATTTATAGCAATTTTTATTCTGCATGTGATTTTAGTAAAAGAACCCGATTCTTTATTTAACTAGGAGCTGAGACATTTAAAATCTGTTAATATATAAACCTCCTTGCTGCTTGTGCACAACTACGAATCCTGTATGCTATTGCCGAATTTGAAGTCGCACCAAATCCCGTAACTAAAATTATAGCAAAAGTTTAAAATTAAAATTTTTTGTTACCATGGTAACGGGAGAATTTTTTTCATTTATTTAATACCTAACATTTTTCTATTGTGCTAATTAAAGGTTTTAATAAAAAGATTTTTATATTAATAAATATTGCAACTGTCAATCAGTTGTTGGATTATACCGTATGAACGTAGTTTGATAGAATAATAATTTTAATAGAACCCCACCCATTTTATTTCAGTTTTGTATTAAAAACCTTGAATATTTGACAAAACATATTTGTTTAATTTTTTCATTTTCAATTGTCAATTTTTAGAAGACAAACCCCTATTATTATTATAAAAGAATATTTTTTTAATTCAAATTTAAAATTGGAAGCTTAATCTTACAACTAAATGTCGGATGTTTAGGCAAATAGGCAAAGTGGAATATTTACTTTGTTACGGTGTTTTTAAGCAACAAAATGAAACAAGCTAGATATTGTAAAGTATATATATTCTAGATCCACTCATCTCTATTAGTCGATTTAGTGATATTCATTCGATCTTCCGTAAAAACGATAACTCTAAAAACAATAATGCTATTTTGATGAAATTTAATAATGACTATAGAGACCGGGGATAAGAATCCCACCATGGTTCCTGTTTCTGGAAGACTTAGATATATCGAACCAAAGGTAATCGTGCATACATCTCCTAAAACAAAAAATATATAACCTGGGAATTTGATACAAGTCTATTCCTTCCTGACTTTCTGGTATTTCTAATGTTTAAGATGAATGGAGTGGTAGTTTGAATACATATTGCACGCCTCCCAAAACTTAATAACCACATTTTTGAAATGTGTTAAGATAGAAAATTGAAATTTGCTAAGTGTATGAGTGTTTAGTTTTGTTTCCTTCATATTTCTAAATTCGAGATGAATTACGAGAGTAGTTCGTGTAACTGTTACGCGCTTCATAAAGCCAAACAAAGATGTGTATTTCACAATTATGTGTTATAAAGATATTAAAAACATTTTTTGTACTTGTTATCTTAAACTATTTACGAATTTCAAATTTAAATTTAATCTTTGAGTTGTAGGATATTATAAAGTCGGTGGCGTTGACTTCCTGTTCTTTCATTAATTGTTTTCTTAAAAATTTGAATCCCGTTATAATTTCTGTTTATCAAATCCTAACCTTCAAAATTTTACTATATTAATAAAAATTTCCAAAATCTCTTTTTAAATCTCTGTTTTTGAATGAGTCGGGATTAATTTAAATAATCCCATTCCACCAATTCACACATAAATCGTTTTATTCACTAAGCCCTTGATTACTTGGCTGCAGCTATTGTATAAGACTAAGAATACACAAATGTTAATTTTGTGAACCATCTATTATCTTACACAAGATTTATTTATATATTTAGATATTAACTACTAGCTAATACCCGGTGCGCGTTGCTGCGCCTTTCAATATAGGTTTAATTTAAGTTGATGTTACTGCAGAAAGTTAACACAAAAATTACACATGGTGTAAATAATTTTTCTAGGATTATTCTAGCAATTTTTAAACTTTCTGTAATTCAAAGCAGTGCAAACTACTTTCCAAAATTTGACGTTATTTACTTCCAAAAATTTTTTTGACCGATCGTAGGACCGACTGCTAACAGACTCAACTCCATTTTCAAGTTGCCTCACACATCAGCCGGTCAGCCGGTCAAATCGTTTCTAATTTAGAGTGAAGTAACACAAAAATCTATAAAAAGCCACTGTGCCCCAATGGGTTAACGGAACTACACTTTCTCTTTGGGCAAAGCAGTATTGCGCAAAATTGAACGTAATTTGCTTCCAAA